>APFE030737984.1:74611-87816 GCA_000404065.3 Pinus taeda | reverse complement strand
CAAACATGGATATGTGCAGCACAATGCATAGCAAAAAGAAGTACATGAACACACTACATATACCTCATATCCTGGGGCTATCTAAAGAAAAGGGTGCCAAGCTGCTGAAGCTGTTCATACCATCGATCTGATAGTGTTGAATCTCATGGAAATGGCTGCTTGCACATGAATGCTACACCTGCACTCCACTTAGAAAAGTGGCCAAAAAATGAAATGAGAAAATGGAAAATTTGAACACACCATCAAATTTGTGATGTTGAATAGTGAAAAATCGACTGTCAAATTTCTAAATTCTAAGAAAGTGAAAATCTTGGGCTTAAGGAATCTTTTAGATTCCCCCTAGATTCCTTAAAGATTCCATCCTTTGGGTCCTTTGTAAATCTTCTTCTCAGATCAGGAAACTGACTATGCCATCAGGTTCATGTCGCTGAGAGGTGTAAGATCAACATAACATTTATCCAATTTGGACACTACAAAAATTTCACCATCTTAGAAATTTCGCTCAATCATGGTTCCACCTACAAATAAATTAATTAAAGATTTTACTCGATTTTCGTGCCTGCTCCTGGTTCCTCCATCTTGGTCGCATTAAAAAATGATGGATTTATGTAAATGTTTGGGTGGATTTATCAAATAAGGTGGTTTGTCATTGTGGTAAATGGCCAAATTAGAACGTAGAGGTCGGGGGATCAAATCCTAACTTCACCAAAATTACATGTCATTTTGATTATTTTTAACCACATGAATGTTTTGGGGGTCGGGTCCACATTGGGCAGCCCGCCTGATACCCTCCTTATCCCTTTAGAAATAGTGCGTGGTGTTGTTGCATTAAGGTTGGTATGTTGTTGTATCGTGGGTTGTACATGGTTTTAATGGGGCCATTGTAATACACTTATGGGGCCATCTGCTTGGGGCCTAGCCACGTGGGCCGGGAAGGTTCGACCCCCGCTGCACCCTTAAAGAATCTCCCCACCACATTTTCTTTGGGCTCCATTAGGGTGGTGGTTCCACCATGGGTGGCGGGTCCGCCAGGGATGGCCTGCTCCCCATTATTAATATGGAAAGGTGGTTGTGGGGGCTGACGGGGTGATGACTGCCAACCTATTTTAATTTCTTTTTCTTTTTCTTTTTTATGGTGGTTGGTTGGAGGGTTAGTGAGGGTCATTTCTCATCGATCCAAATTTTATATTAAATTTTGATTTGGGTCCCGGTGGGGGTGGCAGGGGTCATGGCCCACCACCCATTTTAATATAATTTGTTTTATTACTAAAACTAATTAGTCATTTTTGAAAATTTGAAAAATGACCAAAGGAGACAAATTAACGAGGCCACAAGTTCACCCAGAATCTTGCCCAGGTTGGCCAGAATCCGGTGGCCAGATTTTGTCCAAATTTCTGCCTCCTTATGCCTCCCCAGCGAGCAAAAGTGAACCAAATTTTGACTGGCTCGTTCTCCCTCATACGAGCTCGGATTGACGAACCATTCAAACCACCATGATTAGGACAACAAGATCTATGCTCTGGTCCTATTTCAAAATCATTCTGATCACTTTTATTTTTGAGCTTTTATAAGTCGTATTTGTCCTGTGTGTGACTCTGGAGCCACTTGGATCAATCCTCCCCACCAAGGAGCCTTTGGTCCTCTAAAAGCATGAAACATAATATGCAACTTCTGTGTACCTTTTTTCATCACAAGCGTCCTAAAAGGTCTTACTTCCATCTCTTTCACCTTTTTTATTTGGAGCCTTAAGCGATGAGTTGACACCTGCAATCCCTGCAACCTATAGTAGATTGTTTTGCAAATTACATGCTTGACATTCATGACCAACTAATGACCCAAGCATCCCACATTGGCCACGAGTTTATAACACACACTTGGTGGTCAATTTTACATCTAGATTGACATAATACCCTAGCTATGAAAACAAGGCCAACATATCATTGTTGCTTCAACAAGTGATGGAAAATACTTCATCACTGCAACACATGATTTACAAAGATAAGGCCAAACACTATTGTTTCTTTGACAAGTGATGGAAACACAACATCACTTTCTGAGTGTAAAATGCAACACATAATAAGACCATACATCATTTTTGTTGAACAAGTGATGGAAAAAACATCATCGCTTTTACATTTCAAAATGCAAAAAATGATTTACAAAAGCACGACCATGACAAGATAACTATCCAGAAACCATTTTCCACTTATCAAGGTGAATGGGTCGCCTCCTTGTCGCATCTTCAATGGTCAAACAACTACTTCACCTGGTTCACGCAGCGACGCTTTTTCTTTAAGGCGCTGCTCTGGATGGAGCCTCCAACAAGTGGCTCTTTGATGGCTGTTTCTGTTGTAATGACTATAAGAAATCTTCTTCCTCTAGATCTGCTTTACCTGTTGTTGAGATGGTTTTTCACGCCTCATCCTTTTGTACATTGTCATTCTTTTCCAACACTTAGAAAATTTATGGTTATGTAATCCACAAAAGGTACATGTTTTTCGATACCATGTTTTACACTTATCATTAACAACATGATTATAATCGAAATGAACATTAAAATGTCTAGAGAGGTTATATCTTTCCTTGCCATCTCCGGTGTAAGTATGGTGATGAGAGCTTGCCTCAACTCTTTTCCTGTGATGGGCACTGCCATGGGATGATGGAGATGTGTTCCCATCATTATTTTTCCTCGATGATTTCAATGATGTCTCAGAAGCATATGAAACCTTCAAGCATTCTCCCTCAATGTAACTCAAGCCAGCAAATTGAGGTCTCTACACAACCTCCAATGTTGGAGTTATGCCTTGGTTAGTAACACAAAGTTGTTTTTCGTCCTCATGCCTCATTCTGGTAAGGAGTCTCATGTTTGTCCCTGCATTTGGGATCTCCATATATCCAAAAGAAATCATACTTGTGAAGATGACATCGAAAGGAAATCAACATCTTTTACCTCCTCTATTGATTTGGAAAGAAATGATGAGGGCTCCTCATCATCTTTTGTTGGTAGTTTGCTAGCTGTCTTGGCACATTCCCTAACTTCCTTTTTGACATACCCAAGTCTTGCTTGATGGGGTAATTTTTATACTTTGATGGGGTTGACAATGCCTTGGCCATTAATTCCCAACAATTTTCCTTCATACGCCATTCTCTTCAACAATTTGGAGCCAATTCTTGTGGTATTATTTTAAAAAACAATGAAATCATCATCAAGACACATACATGAATTTAGAGAACTAATTTTTATCTCATATGGGTCACGCTGTAGCTTTTCCAAAGCCTCGTCCTTTGCTTGTAGCTGTCATAGCAAACTATGTTTCTCCTCTTTCTCTTCAGTAGACACATCTTCAATTCAACATTCTCTATTTGAAGATTTTGGCTATTGTGCTTCAGTTCTTCCACAATCTCTTCCGTGGTTGCAATGGATGTTGCAATCGCTCCTTTTCCTTTGTCTCTTTCTGTAGAGTTTCATATATTATTACAACACTTTTGGAAATTTTGAGCATGGTCTCATACATCACTTTTTCATCCTCTCTCGCTACACGTTCCATTGTTCATGCTTACAATCCACATCCATGGAAAGACAGCTCCAATACCACTTGCATCCAGGTCCAGGTGTGACAAAGGACCCTTCCAAGAACTTTTACTTTTGTGATGTGTTAAATTGTATTTTTAAAAGAACATGAATGAATACATTTGCATTTTGTAAATAAGAGGAACATGACGTTCATCAACACATGAAAACATAAGCCGTTGATAACAGAGTTCGTGCAGGGGGGACTATGTCTTTGGGTCCCAATGTCAAGATGGTGTAGGCCACTGCATTAAGCGTTGTTAATAGTGATGATATACATAAGAGGTGATGTTACTATCATACAAGGAAAATGTGTTCATGCAGGAGTGGCTCCAAGAGATGTCCTGATACAGGAACTCTCAGTTAAAAGGACTCCTATTAGTATGACATAAAACTCATGCGTGATGAGCATCCCGCCAACATGGCATAAAAAGGATTTCAATGCAAACATACATGGCGACACATGAGTATCCCATCAACATATGACAAAGCGATCTGAAATGAAACATGATGAATCATGACAATAAGTACAACCCACAAATAATTCTACGTCGCATCAAGCAAGAATCATGAAAAAAAGTAAGAAAAAAGTTCCCCCATCAAACATCAAATAGGGATATATGTAGCACAATGCATAGCAAAAATAAGTACATGAACACATTCCATATACCTCACATCCTGGGGCCATCTGAAGAAAAGGGTGCCAAGTTGTTGAAGCTATTCGTACCATTGATCTCACGGCGTCGAATCACATGGAAATGGTTGATCACACATGAGTGCTGACACTTGCACTACACTTAGAAAAGTTGTCGAAAAATGAATTGAGGAAATGGAAAATCTGAACACACCATTAGATTTGTGCCGTTGAATAGTGCAAAATCGACTGTCAGATTTTTGAATTTTGAGAAAGTGAAATATGGGGCTTAGGGAATCTTTTAGATTCTCCCTAGATTCCTTAAATATTCCCTCCTCCGGGTCCTCTGCAAATCTGCTGCTTAGATCAAAAAACTGACTATGCCATCAGGTTTGGTTCACTGAGAGGTGTTATATTGACATAAAATTTGTCCCATTTGGACAATGCAAAAATTTCACCCTCTTAGAAATTTCGCTCAATCATGGTTCCACATGAAAATAAATTAATTAAAAATTCGCCTTGATTTCCATGCCTGCTCCTGGTTCCTCCATCCTAGTCGCATTGACAAATGACAGGTTTATGTAAATATTTGGGTGAAGTTATCAAATAAGGTGGTTTGGCATTGTGGTAAACGACCAAATTAGAACGCGAAGGTCGGGGGTTCAAATCCCAACCTCACCAAATTTACATGTCGTTTTGATCTTTTTTAACCACTGGAATGTTTTGGGGGTCAGGTTTGCATGGTGTGGCCCACCCCATACCCTCCTTATCCCTTTTGAAATAGCGCATGGTGTTGTTGCATTAAGGTTGGTATGTTGGTGTACCGTGGGTTATACATGGTTTTAATGGGGCCGTTGTAATACACTTATGGGGCCACCCGCGTGGGGGCCAACCACGCGGGCCAGGAGGGTTCGATCCCCGCCGACACGCTTACCAAATCTCCCCGCTGCATTTTCTTTAGGCTTTCTTAGGGTGGTGGTTCCACTTTGGGTGGCAAGTCCATCGGGGGTGGCCCGTACCCCATTATTAATATGGCATGATGGTTGTGGGGAACGGCGGGGTCATAGTCGCCAGCCTATTTTTAATTAATTTCTTTTTTATGGTGGTTCATTGGAGGGTCTGCAGCGGTCATGGCCTGTCGATCCAAATTTTATATTAAATTTTGATTTGGGTCCAAGTGGGCGTGGCAGGGGTCATGGCCTACCACCGATTTTAATATATTTTGTTTCATTATTAAAACTAATTAGTCATTTTCGAAAATTCCAAAAATGACCGAAGGAGACAAATTAACTAGACAACAAATTCACCTAGAATCTGGACCAGGTTGGCCAGAATCTGGACCAGGTTTTGTCCAAATTGTTGCCTCATTAAGCATGCCCAGTCAGAACAAAACTTTGACTGGCTCATTCTCCCCCATACAAGCTCGAATTGACGAACTGTTCACACCACCGCAATTAGGATGATAAAATCTATGCTCTCGTACTAGTTCCAAAGCATTCTGATCACTTTCATTTTTGCGCTTTCATAAGCCATCTTTGTCTTGTGTGTCTCTGAAGCCACCTGGATCATTGTGTGGTTGGAAAATGTTTAACTTTAATATCATGTCAAATTGAGGAATAACTTAATACTTTGAGGATTATTTTATCTAAAGTGTCAAATTGAGAAATAACTCAATACTTTGAGGATTATCCTATTTGCCAAAAAATGTATGTATACAAGGAAGTGACTATGCATTTTATATTTTATATCAAATTATAATTTTATGTAGTGAATACTCATTTCTCCCACTTCCAGATTATCTCCAACATTATATATGTATCATAAAGCTCACATACATCAACATGGTATGTAGATTGCTTCTAACATTAACAATTATATTATTAAATTAAGAGTTAAATTATACTAAGTTATTATATTATTAATATTAAATTATTATGTTATTATTATATTCTTAAATTATAGTAATATATTTAAATGTGTATTTTATTGATATATTTCTTTCAATAACATGAATTTTTTTTTTTTTTTTTATTATTATTGCTTTTATAAACCTTTTAGAAGTGTAATTATTTTTAATATGTATAAAAATGGGAGTTGTCTTTAGTGCGACTTTTTGGACATGCCGGTGTTCGAATCAAGTGGAAAACATTGAGGTGAAATCTTGATTTGTGTTATTTAAGATGGATTTTTTTACTGTATATATGGATTCAACACCCTAAAAAATCCCTAGGACGATTGTCCAGGGGTTACCCATCAAGCTTGTGATTTCAATAAATTCCTGCCAGATTTTAGAGAAATTACATTGGAAAAGATTCCAAAAAATCTCACTAAAGACAACTCGTAAAAATGTATTTTTTCTTTAATAATTAAATCTTAAGACAAAATATATTAAATAATAAAAATTAGATTTCATTTTATTAGAATATCTTTAGGATTATTATATTTATATATATATTATATATATATATATTATTAAAATTATTAAAACTAGATTCATTTAATAAGATACCTATAATGCCAAAGGAATTAGTCGTGAACCTTGCCAAAATTTAATTTTAATAAATAAATCATAAGACAAAATATATTAAATAATAAATAACTAAATTCATTTAATAAGATATGCCAAAACAATTAGTCATGAGCCTTGCCCATAAAATACCTATAATACTAAAAGAAAGAAATTAATCGTGAACCTTGCCAAAATTTAATTTTAATAAATAAATCTTAAAACAAAATATATTAAATAATAAATAGCTAGATTCATTTAATAAAATACCTATAATGCAACAAAATTATTTTTGAACCTGGTAAAATTTAATTTTAATAAATAAATCTTAAAACAAAATATATTAAATAATAAATAACTCGATTCATTTAATAAAATACCTATAACGCCATGGAATTACTCATGAGCCTTCCCAAAATTTAACCATTCGCATCTATCGTAGTCGACTATATAAACACTTCTAATCTTTATAGTTTTTCAATATATTTCTAAGGTAATCTAATCAGACCGAGAGTGACTCTTCACATGTAACTAACAATGGCTTTTAATATGGCGTGTAAATTAAACTAAGCTTTACAAAATTGGTTGATTGCGTTTCTCAAAAAGGTGCTAATAAGAAATTCATATTTGTGTTGTGATGAGGTATATGGAATATTTCAGATACTTTGTGGAATATGACAAACCACTTTGATCCATAATAATATATCAACGCAAATGAAACACATCATAAATAAAATATAGGTGTGAGCTGCCATTCAAGGACTTCTCTTTCTAAAATTACATTAACTTTCTGATGGGAGGATTTTAGAAGATTGGAACTCTGATTATCCCTATATATTGAGCCTTCCCCCTTGTTTGAAAACTTGGTGTATCTAGTAGCCCCTTTTCCCTTAGGGAACCATTAATCAAAATGCTTAAGGTAGAGAATTCAAAACTATATATAAGTCAACGGTACTTAATCTAGTTTTGACAAAAATCTTATCTTACGAGAAAGTGAGAATTACAAATATCTAATGGCGTTGCACACAATTTAAGTAAAGAAACCACTAGGCTGCAATCTAAAGGTCAGTGGGGATTATTACCCAAGTTTTACACGGTACCATGCAGAATTACATAGTCTCTACATCCAATAATATTTATATTATAATACATAAAAGGAAGACATCAGCATGTAAATGTATGTCCCAGCAAGTGGTACGGCTCATATAATTTAGAATTTGAAATTTCTGAGGTCACATTGGTATCCATGGAGGCATTATCTTTCTTTCAACATATGAATCCATGACCGGTGGAATGTAACCTATCTCTCCAACAAAAAAATTATTTAACTTTTAATATTTATCACTCCCTATCTAATTGCGATAGATCTTGTATGTTTTCATGGTTTATCATACCTTGGGTGTGTAATGACGTCGGATCGATAGTTAACATGGTTGTATTTTAATTGTTTAGCACCCTACTTTATAATGCGACCATAACCATTGATAATTTATTCAAGGTTATTTATAGAATGTTTTAGAGTGACTGCATACACTTGTTATAGTTTTAATGTTAATGTTTATCCTTTATGCAACCCGCATACTCTACAATATTCTGAACCCTCTCGAAGTTGTATGGTTAAGTGCCATTTGGGGATATGACAACCTAGTTGTGCAATACGTTGGATTTATAGTTTAGATTGCCGGGGTTTGTTTTGATAATCAGATGTGGAGTGGGTGGTTAAAGGGTAACTATTGAAGGGTTTTGGTCAATAAGCTTCTAACGTAGCACATGTGTTCGTGTTATACTAAACAATATCATTTATTTGACTACATCTTGGAAAATCTCTCTAAAAATCACTTTATTTAACCCCGTACCAAGACTAACCCAATACACCTTCCCAATTTAAAAAATTCCTACTTTCACTATATATTGTAGGTAACTATTTTTTCATTAACATTTTTTATACCCCTTTATATTTATATCCCTTTATTTATATTCATTAACAATGGTCAGTAGATTATGCATCTAGAAAGAATAAACTAAATACTAGATAGCTGAAAACTTGAAAGTTCCATTAAAAAAGAGGTAGATATAAGTTGTTTGATTTACAAATACATACTATGAAAAGATTGATTGGAAAATACATAAATTTGAACTGTCAATTGCATCTATCTTCTATTGATTACTGAAAAAGCTACACTAAAATAGTTAAAAATAAAACCTCAATAACCAACACAATGGCACACCTTTCATCTCGCTTATAGAATAGGAAGAGGAGAGAAAGTACAATGAATATGGACATATGCAAAATCCTATCTGGTTGGATTTTTTCAAATCATAACCCTAAACTATTCACCTAGTGCACCATAGTTGCATGGTAAGAGTGTCAAGTAAGTGTGTAACCATCAAAAGATAAACTAGAACATTCAATCATGTATCCCTTCCTTGATATTTGTGTACTCTACCTAAACTGGGAATTTCTCATGCGTAAGTGTTCTAATTAACTAAGGATATGCACCCTCTTAGTAAGAATAGATCGTTCATTCTAAAAATAACAAAATGAAGCTCTAAGAATAGAAAAAATCTATCCAAAACTAAAATTGCTAAATTTGAAACAACATCTAAACCATAATTAATTGAAGGTGTGACATGTGTTCCCTTAGCATGCATGTACCCTCTTCCAAACAATAGTATATTTCACTATCTTCTGTGGAATGCATGTGCCCTCTACCAAGCAATAGTCGGTATCACTTTCTTCTTCACTTTAATTTAGCCAATTCATCAATCATGTAAGGAAAGGGTGAAGGTGCCATATCTATTGTCTTCTCTACTTCCCCATCATTGGGAGGATCACTAGCTTAGCAATAGGTAAAAAATATCAGCGCACACATTAGACATATATCATAGAGGCATTAGTAATGTGATGCACATATGTTCTAGAGCAAGGTTGCTTGG
Source organism: Pinus taeda (assembly GCA_000404065.3). Lineage (NCBI taxonomy): Eukaryota > Viridiplantae > Streptophyta > Pinopsida > Pinales > Pinaceae > Pinus > Pinus taeda. The sequence continues at coordinate 78,168 of APFE030737984.1, read as the reverse complement.
GAGCATGAGAAGAAGTGGGAAACGAGAGTAGAAGCGGGAAGTGGTAGTGGATGCAGGAGCAAGGAGTGATATTTTCAAAAGATCCTAGGTTGGGAGCAATTTTGGGAGTGAATTTAATATAATATATATTTTTATATTTTTTGATGCATATATGTCAACAAAAGCTTGTAGAATGATGGATTTGTGATAAAAAATAAAAATAAAAACATGGATTAAACCATATAACATCATTCACCTAGTAGTTATAATTTTCATCAACCACAGGTCCAAAAATTTCAAGTTCTCATTTAAATAGCATGTATGGGTGCACATAACCAAAATAACATTGAGCGCAATCCATCTCTTAACTGAAAATACATCAACAAATAGGTTTTGGATGGCCTTTATCATCCAAAAGAATCATGAAATAACAAACACCTACATATCATCAAAAGCATTTCCTATCTTGGGATCTTTGGCATTAATATCACTATCTAAGCATTAACATAAGATATAAAAAAAGTAGCATGTCAAGTCAAGATTTTGTTTGAGTGATAGGTACATTTTTAGTAAGGTCATGATAGAGGAGTTTGTCAACCAATGTCATTAACATGAAGGTATATAAAGGGCTTGGTTCTCTTTATTAAATACGAATTCCATACCCTAGTACTTGACAAAATCTAATGGAAACATTGCAATCCCCCCAATCCTAAAATCCTTAAAAACTAATAATTATGCTAGAATTTAAGTCAGATATAAAATTGTACTTTCTCCATATGAAATTTAATGAGGTCAGAACCACCCTCAAGCATCTTGAACCATTTCATGATAATGTTAAAAATTTAAGTAAAAGTGGCATTCTCCTTTATCTTTAAAAATTTAGCATTACCATGAATTACATGTCAACACTAGGACCATAGTTTTGAAGATTAAGCTACTATAGACCTAATATTACCATATTATTTTATTTATCCCTCCCACACTCGATACTCCCAAAATACTCATGAACCTCTATTTCTCCATCCCACTTGATTATTGTCTTCGTGTTTGTATAAAAAATACCTTTTAATACACATATTCCAATAAAATATATAAAAATGCTTTAGCCCCATATTATTTGCTCAATATATTATGTCATTTTTCCCCTCATTTTTTATGCCCGAATATGCATGCACATGATATGGTATTGCTTTGCGAGTGAAACCCCTGTGGTAACCACCGTCCTGATCCAACGCCACAAGTCAGTGATTCATTCCTTGCTCCTCATCAAAATCCGCTCTCTAGCCCTGGAGAGAACCCAAATGTTGCAAACTCCTGAATTCACTTCATTCGTTTCCTTCCATGCATATAGTAAGGTTAGCAGGCCTACATCCACCGCCAAAGTTGAAATATATATGTACATTGATGAATAAATTTATTACATAGTCTAACTAATAGATAGAAATTGCCATTTTTTAGTCAATTTTGCCGCAAATCTGGTAGTTTAATTCTTTAGTTTGTAAATCTTTTACAGATTTTGTTGATTCAGGTCAGTGATATAATCTGGATGGAAATGCATGTTACATGGATGACTAGTAATTGTCTATTGATATTAATATGTTATATTTTTTCATAGTGTGATTAACTGTCACAGATTAGGCAATATTTCAGTATTTTGTGTGTAAAAGAGAATTCTTGATATTTGTAAACAATTCCTTATCTAATATAAGCCTATCAATTTTTCTATTTTTGAAAAAAAAAAAAAAACTCCAGTGCCTTATGGGTTTTCTAGTGCATTGAATTGATTTATGCAATTAAGAGTGCATTTTAAACAAGGTCTACATAGTAGCTAGTACTTTCCGCTTAGCTTAAATATATCTTAATTAAACTAAAAGACATTAATTCTTCACAAAATAGTTAACTAATCAAAATATTTATTGTTAATGCAATCACCGAAAATTAACAAAAATATGATTAACTAATATTCTATATTTATTATTATATTATATATATACTGAGTTTTAAGTTTTACTAATATATATAATTTTTCATAATTAAACTTTATTCAAAATGTGTTTTTAATATAAGGGCTACGTAGTAAGATAGTAACAGTCCACTTAGCTAATATAGGCTTGATTAAATAAAAAAACCATAACAAAAGGAATAACAAATTTCCTTTACAAAAATTAAACACAACTAATAAAATTGTATTGGTTAACTTCGCCATCACAAAAATCAATAAATGTGACTTAATTAAATTCCATTGATATTAGCCATACATCTAGTGTTGTGTGTATTTTTATTAATAATAATCCCTTGCTTTATAATTAAAATTTATTAAAATATGTTTTTAATATTAATAATAAATCAATTTTGCGATTAAATAATTATTGTGAAAAATTAAATCAGCAAAATAGAAATAATTCCAAAAATTAACAGTCACAAAAGTTAAATAGAAGGGAAATAAAACAAAAAAAAAAAAATAGCAACTAGTAGAAATGGAAGTTCCTAAACAACACATAATAATACCTCAACCAATAAAATAAAAATAAAACTGAATTCTTAATGCTAAACTATGGGTAAGTACCATAGATTTTTGGTCAAAGACAAACTAATAGTCAAAGGAAAAAATGAGTGAATTATACCATGCTTGTGATATAATAATAATAAGTCATTTTAAATTGAAAGTATGGAGAAAAACTATAATTCACGAAAATGGAAAAATATATATAAAAAAAAGAAATAAATAAATAAAAATAATAGAAATGATAAACTAAAAACAAAGCTAGTATTAATAGAAATCGCAGTTACTAAAAAACTATAATAAGACGGAATCAATCCTTAACATTAAATAGATTTAAATTATAATAAAAAATAACAAAAAATGAATTCCAATGTTGAACTATGGATAAACAACATAAATTTTTGGTCAAAGACAAACTAATACGCGGGCAAAAGAAAACTAAATATGTAATAGCATGCATATGGTAGATATAATAACAAAAAATCACAATCTTGTTCAAAATTGTATAGCGAGTTTTAGGGTGTCAAATCTATTTTTGCATTCACAATGCATTTTAAATAACAAAAAAGCACAATCTTGTTCGAAATTTATTCATTCAAAAGTGCATTTTAAATAATAAAAATCACAATGTTGTACAAAATTGTATAGCCCGTATCTGCCAAAAAATTCCATTTCATTGTCTATGATTATATAAAATAAATATTGAGCAATTTTTGTTTTTTATTTATTTTTAATTAGATGAATTGAGAATTGTGTCAATTTTATCAAAGGGATCATTTCGATCTCTACAACTGTCACCTCTAAAAAAATTCATAAATTTAAATCTGGAACAGCTTTGTACATAACACTTCATTATTGTGATACATAACACTTCATCGTCAAAGTCACTTGCCATTTATACTACCCATAAAAAATTAGCATTCAACATTACTTAGGTTAAATGTGACATTTATAGATAAAATATTTACATAATCTAATGTTTCAGGTTCACTTGTTTCAAAAATAATCTGTTATTGCGATTTTTTTGTTGGTTTCCATTTATTATTATTTTTTAATTTCTATGAAATAATTATTA
>APFE030737984.1:61847-73675 GCA_000404065.3 Pinus taeda | reverse complement strand
AATAATACTTAGTTTTTGTAGTAATGTTTTTTTTATAGCTTTTGTTCCTTGAAGGGGCTTAACTCCTTTCTTTAGTTGGATTGTCTCAAGAGTTTTTTGGAATGTTGGATTTACCTAGAATCCTTCTTAAATTCTTTATCGTTAGCTTCATTTTCAAAGGTTTTTTTTGGAGGAAATGGAGATTATTGTCACCCGAAGAAATGACTAGAGCATTGTGGTAAAACAAAATATAGGGCATCTCCTCCCAAAACCTTTGGAATATCCAAAGTATGATGTGATATGTAAAAAAATTACAGAATATGTATATATATGCAGGAACATGCTCTCGTATGACTTGGAATAATTCTTACATTAGAATTTAAGCAGATTTTGTTTGTTAGTGGTCAGAGTCTCTTGAGAGATTTTTTCAATAGTATCCTCTTGCCTTACAAGGTGTTGGATATCATGACCACTATTTATGTGGCTTTTAATTTGGCTTTGTGGTGGACAATATGAATTTATTGGTGAGTAATCTGTCCACCATGACTGCTCCTCCATATATAGTTAGAGTGTGAGAGTGTTTTTCTTCATATTATTGTAGTGTTGATATTGCTTTTTTTATTTTTGTGTCTCACTGAGCATGGTTGGAAGGAACGATGAAGAATATTTTTGTTAATTAAATGAAGTGCACAAATGAATCTATAAGGACAAGTCTACATCGAATATCTAGTTCACTATTCATATGGATTTTATTAGCGGATTTGGATGTCTGATCCACGGAGTTAGAGAGTAGTAAGATGATGCTAATGTTGAGATGTTGTTGAGCTCGATTTGGTAGCTCTAAGCATAAGCTGTGGCATCAAATGCAATGTGTTGGAGAAGTCAACTATGGGAACTCCAACCTACATTTTAGTTTGTTACAGCTTGTTTGCAGAATGTATTTGTGTTTGTTAAAATCTGTGTGGAGCAGAGGTGTAGGGAGCTACTATAGAGAACAACCGCAAGTAGGGAAACTTTTAAGAACCACCCTAAATTTATATGTATAATAAATGGGTGAATCCCCATGATACATAGGAAAAATGGGATGTGATTTTATCAATAATATAATATGTATATATAATTTTTTTGGCGAATCTCTCAGCAAATTATATTATCTTGTAAAGTCATGGAGAATCTTTCACTGAATAATAAAACATTGTGAAGTCTTGGCGAATGTTTTGTTAAAGTATGAAATCATATATGATGATAGGGAAACACATTCATTAAACTATAATATACTAACATACATGTTTGGAAAAAAGAAACATAATTTTCTCTTCCTACAAACAATGTTGCAAGTTTCAGTGGCCATGTTTGTCAAGGTTCTTACTATACACTCTTTCATATCCTTCTATTAGTTTTGATAATATTCCACAACAAAGTTCATGTATGTGTTGATATTGACCACCAGTCTTGTCAACATGGGAGAGCTTAACCTTTTCTCTACCACTTTTGTCAAGCAATGAGAGATTAATGTTTGTACATATTTTGTTTTACTTTTCTCCCAACTTTTTTTTCGTTGAATGTTTCCATCACTACCTTGTTCATTCCATATCAAACCAATTTCTCAAATTCCAGCCTAATTGTGACAAAGGACTTTCTTGCTTCTACAAATTTGCAGCCTCATTGTAAGGGGAAGCTGTTGTAATTGCATGGGAAATTTATAAACACTTTCATTCACTCTCCGGGTAGTTTTTAAGCCATCGACCTTCAGGTAGTTTATCCTTCCAAATGATATTTGGTCATTACACTTTGTTATTCAAGAAATATATAAGTTATGAAAGTCATTCTACCATGTCATGAAGTGTTGAATCGAGGGAATCCCATACCCATGTACCTTACCTATGGTCTTATGATGCAATCTTATGTTTTGAGTCATTGTGTTAAAGTCCCTCCCCTTCAAGCAGGCTTTATGCAAGTAGGAAAATGAAAAAAGGCCCCCTTACTTACCAACCTTCCTTTCTGTTACCTGAATAGTTGTAACTTACTCAACCAACAAATTGATGCTACTTAAATGATGGATTTTAATAGACCAATAACAAAATATTTATGTATCTCTTGTCCCCACCACCTGAACACCTTATGGCCGAGAAGAAATGAATGCATGTTAAGGATTTATTCATTAGTATTCTTGAAGATCATTTCAATTAATATTCATCAAGGCTTCTGCTAACCACTCATGTAGGGTCACTTGGCTTGGAAATGCAAATTTCTCATTAATGCATCCCATCGCTCAACCACCTTCAATCATATTCATTTCAACAATTTCATTTTGATTAGCATTTGTAAAATTTGTATGTGGTTTTTGTCATCAACAACTACTATTTTTTCTTGAATTTCTCCATCATATTATTAAATAGCATTTCCATGTTCATCATCATCAACTAATAGATGATAACATCCTTGAGGTAGACTCAACATGTTTATAACAACTTTTCCATCTTTATCACTAGGTATTTCAAAAACTTTTCTACAAGCCTCATCATTAGCAAGGGCATCATAATTGATTAGCCAAATTCCATTGCACCTACATTCCACATTAATATTAGAGGGTGTCAAGGTCCTTTCAATATATATACTAGCAATTTCAACTGTTTCAAACCTTTTTACCTCTCTCCATGGGTCCTTTGCCATCCAATTTATTCTCTTAAACCTTAAATAATTCTTAAAAGGCCCAAATACACTTCTAGGGGTTGCAACTTATGAGTATTGTCTAAGTAGTGCCAACACTATGTATGCCTATTGTGTTTTCCTCTTTGGTTTGTAAAACTATGTTGTTGTGATGGCCATAAAAAAATAACAAGAATATGTTTGTAAGATAGACGCCTCCAAGTAAAAAGTGAAAAAATGATATAGCCAAATCATAAAAAAATTATTTAGTCATCCACGCATTAGGATGTGCAACCACGAACATTCCTTACTCACAATTCTTGATACGAGTCTTCATATTTTTATTTCCCTAAAGAAAATATAGGCTAGATATTGATAAACCAATTGTAATTTCAGAAGAAAATATAGTTATCCACGTTTTTGCTAGGAAACACTTTGGCACATTTTCAATCATTCTCTTGGCGTTTATCCACATGCCACAATTCCTTCCAACTTGGAAAGGAAACTCATCATAATTGCATATATATTTTGTAAACTGTATGAATGATCTTTGTGTGCCTTGGTAACTGAGGCATAGTTTGACAGGAGCATTAGTTGTATTATTGAGGTGTACAATTTCTATTTGCTAGAATCTGAGGGGAATCCAAATCAAGAACAAAGTCTTTATAAAGCCATGCACTAACCATTAACTCAACAAAACTATAAATAAAACCGAGGTATTTGACATAGTTCATTAAATGAAGATAAGATGCTTGTTTGTAGCAACGAAATTCACAAATGAATCTCCTAAAAACCTCCAAGTTAAACTATATCCAACTATGATCTGTGCTTTCTTCACTTGGTTTTCAAATGGAAAGATTATCAAGGATGTCACACAGGCTATCTATACATGTAGAAATTTCAATCAAACACGAATACATAAATAAATACATCATAGCATGAATTGTGAACAACATGCACACCTGGGAAGTTTCACAATTGCACCAGCGTGAACGCCAAAGGATTTCCCGTTGTCAAGTTTGTTGTGATACAAAAAGGTTTTTATGATGGGCATGGCCTCAAAGTTTCAATCCTCCTAATTTTTTGCTTTTTTGTTGCGAGGGAAGCCCAAAACTAGTTCTGAAGTTTTGGGCATCAAATTTGCAGTTGGGTTCAAATTATATTGACCCAACAAAACCATCCCTGCTGCTCCACTACCCATTATGAGATACAATGAATATTTTTGCACTTGAAACAAGATCTATCCCTTATGCCCACTTCAAAATGTGAAAAATAATCAAATATCAGGAGACATGTGAATCGAGAGCTTGATCTATTGTGGATAATTCTCTAGTAGAGGTACACATGAAAGACACCAAAATTAGCACTAGTTCAAATTTTGCCTCCTTCACCTTGCTGACTTGGGCTCGAATCGCATATAATATACAGAACATGAATATCACACATGCAGGAGCAACTGACTTGGGTTCAAATCATAGATAATATATAGAACAAGAATATCACACATATTCATAGATAATATATATAACAAGAATATCACCTTAGCAAGTACCAACAAAGAAAAGCCATGGATAAGTTTTATCAACCTCCATATTGCAAACCACCTTGGAATTTTAACCTTTGAAGTCATTTTTGTGCCTTCATATTGGTATTTTATTTGATGATGTACCTAAAAAGGAGGGATCTCCTTGTCTACAAAATTGTTATTCCTTCTTTCCTATTCAAATGGCTCTAGAGGTAATCAAGGGCAATGGTTTATGTTATTTGAGTGCTCTATCATCAAACAGTCCAACAAAGAAGCCTTCGGCCAAGTACCCTATCCTCAAATAAGGGGAGAATAACATCCCATACCTCCTAAGCAAAAATACAAATGAACACCAACACGCGGTCTATTTTTCCCCTTCACATTTACATAGAGTACAAATTCCAGGACCCTACCTTGTCCTATTTTGTAGAACCCCTCATGTCAAAATATTATTCGTTAGGGCCAACAACATAAAAATCATGGATTGCATTGAAGAATAAACTTTCCAAATCTTCCCCAATGCCAAGCTACTACTACTTCTTCATCATCAAACATATCGTTTTCCGGCAAGCTAGTTGTCAACAATCATATGCGAGGATCGTTGGACCATACAACTTTTGTGCATGAAGAGGACATGGAGACACCTATTTTCTCCTAAGTGCAACCAATGTTGAGTTAAAAAAAATAAAAATTGCTTGATTTTGTTCTGAGCAACAATATAATATACCAAATTTCCTTGTGACAGAGTTGCTAAGATGGAATCTTCATCTACAAGCATTTACCTGTCAGGATGAGAAAATGCAAATCAAATTTCTTTCTTATTCAATAGACTCCAACTGCGAGATAAGAAAAAACACATCATGTTTGTTTACCCCAACACGCCAACAAGTAGCAAGCCCCAAAATATATAATATAAGAAAGTAGTAGGCATCCCAAAGGCCTGAAAGGGATCTAATGGAAATAATTGAACATTGTCAGAAGCCTTTGAATCAATATATAAATATATAAATGTAGATTTATTATTATTTTAATTGGAAATCTTCAATTAAATAATAAAATCTAATTACGTCTCTCCCAATCTAAATTGCTTATTAGCATAATTCACTACCTTCATATGTCTTGTATTTTCTAACAATGTTGTAACATGAGGATTAATTTCCTTTTTCGGTGCACAATCTCTGCCTTTTAGGACAATATGGTGTTGTGGCGTAAGCTCTATAGATCATTAATAGAGAAGATCAAAGGTTGTAAAAACCATCATATTTTTCAAACAACTAATCCAACATCAATACGTTAACTTTTTCATGAAGATATCATATTGAGAACGTTTGAAAAATGGTGGGAAATTTGGGCAGTGACTATCTCTCTTCTATGATGGTGATGTGGAAAGAGTGATAAGATTTCACTGTTTTGAATTTATTTTGTTAAATTAGAAAAACCAGTATTAATGGAGATATTGGTATTTTTTACTAAATTTTGTGAAGTGACTAAATGTAACTTTAACCATTCACATAAAGATGTTTTTTACAATATAATTTCCTAAGTCTATTTCATATCTTCATTATTGTAAAAACGAACCTATATCCATCTTAACTCCACATCTACTAAGCTCTTAGAGGGATGAAATCTATTTATCCCTCTCAGCTTTTGGTAGACCCAGAATTAAGATAGATCTAAGTTGACAGAATTCCCTCTTTAAATAGTCTATTCTCACATGAATACCATGGTATTACCATGGGTCAATACCATGGGTTATCATAAACCTGGAGCTTAAAAACTACTATTAGTAATTTATAAACATTAATAAAATTAATAATTAATTCCTATTTTATTTTTTTTATTTTAACTAAGTTAAAATGTTTGAGTGACATTAAATTACAAGATCCATTTTTTCTCTTGATCTACCGATCCCCCAGAGGGATCAGATATTTTTTCACTCTATGCTAGTTTTCATATCACGATATTTGGTCCCTCTCAGCACTTAGTAGATCCATAGTAAATATGGATTTATGCTGGTTTAATTCCCCCCTTTAAATAGGCTACATTCTACATGAACACCATGGGTCAATACGATGTGCCATCTTTACTTTTATTGATACCCATATTAGAGTTAACAATGTTCGTAAATGTAAGGTGACTTATGGAGTAAATATAAAAAATTGTTTTATTTATTTACCATACCTCTCGTTTATTTATATTTTTATTAATTTACCATACCTCTTTTATAAATATGGTATTTGGCCCATAGGATTCACTTAAATAAAACCTGTTTTTTGAGCCTTCTTAAATAGAAAGAGGGTTATGGACTCAATATAAAAAGAGGTTTTATTTATTTACCATACCTCCAATTTATTTATATTTTTATTTATTTACACCCTTGCTATCGATGAAAACCAAATTTGGAAACATGAGCCATTCACAAAAGAAATCAGGGCGATTGGGACCAAAGGCAACCTCCCAAACTAGAAAATGGACAATTGCAAACCAAATTTGAAAACATGATCCATTCACACAAGAAATTAGGGAAATTGGGACAAAGACAACCTCCCAAACCAGAAAATGGAAAATTGCAAATGAATTTAACATTGAAAAGTAGAAAATTAGGCCATTATATGCAACATAACCTCCCAAACCAGGTGAATCGAGTCAAATGAGTATTTTCATAGTTTATCTTCCGTTTTTTTTGGTGCTAAGATGAAAAAATAATTAATATTTAAATAAAATTTGGGCTAAATATATGAAATGGGTGGTTTATAAAAATTTTGCCCCTCTAAAATGAAAAACCCATTAAATTTTGCCATTGGGCTAAAATTCGCCCCTAAAGTTTACCATGACCACAAGAATCTTAATTGTGAATGGAAGAGATACATACTGACAAAGGAGCCTATGCATATCATGCACTCTCTTTGTTCTGTAACGCCTTGTTACAAAATTTTGTGTCAATTAGTGCGCAATTTGGAGTTCAAAGCATAAGCCCGATCTTTACTGGTTTAGGTAAACCACTCGAGCTTCCCTGCTTCACTTCTGGGTTGGGCACATGAACAAGCAAAAGGTTTTGTCTTTGAAATTTTGGGCGTCAACATTGGAGACAACATCATCTATACTACCCTCTGTCAATGTATACCAACAAACCACAAATCATATACCTTTTGCTATCGATACACCTTTGCATAAAACAACGTTGTCTAGACCCTCCTATACCTACCAGGATCATCACAAAAGCCAATAAGCATATAACATAAATCTCTCCTATTGGTGTACCTCACACGGCAAGGAATTAGAAGACAACTGAGAGTTTGATATAATGGCGGTAAACTGTTACTGTAGAGAACATACTCCATAATCATTGGGCTTCTTATGGTCACCACTATTTTACACGATATGACTATGAAAAGGTTAATGCATGTGTTGATAAGGAGCTCATGCACATTTGATTAAGATGTAGCATTTTATCCCAAAAGTTAACAAATTATCTAAGGTTTCTTGTATCAGACAACTGGTTAAAAAGATGACAAATGGGCTTGAATCATTGCCAACGATGTTTATACCTCAGCTCTCTTTTAATGAGTGTGTTGGTGCATTCAATCTCCTTCCCTCTTCTTCTGTTAACAAGTCAATTGAGACTGTAAGTCACCTTTAAAGTTGCATCAAAATTGACACAAATAGATATTTTGAGAGTTCCTTTTGTTGAAAATACAACTCAAACTAGTTGTTGAACACCCCATACAGCCCGCATGGTTTCCTGTTCTAGGCATGAACATATTCGGGTAGTTGGTTTGCATTCATTGACATAATTCTCCTTTTATTTTCCTCCCATATCTTGTGAGCATGGCCATTTGTCCAGATTATTTGTTTCAATTAATTTTCACCAATGAATCCATTTTGAAGAGCTTTCTTTGTATTGTGTAGGGTGGAATAGAGGAGAGTAGTTATGGAGTGTGATGGTTTTGTTGTCTTCTTTTTGAAGCAGTTTATTTGTTTGTAAAAAGTGAAAAACCTATTAATTAATATAATTAAAGTAGTTGTTCTTGATGTTCTTTTGTACCAATAGAATGTATCGCTAGTTTTATTATGTGAATATGTTATATATTTATGGATCTTGTTGTGCTTCGGCTTCAAGAGTGCGAGTTATAGGTTATGTTATGAGATGCATGTGTGTAGAAGGGTCAGTTACATAACTGACTATTGGATACAGTACAATATCGAGATTGTCCTTTGAGGAATCAAGAAGCGTCAATTATACAAAGTTCATAAAAGATGGTTAGAGGTGATTATGTCTTAAATGAGTTGAATGGGAATCTCGAAAATTGTGGTGGTGAAAATATCGTTGTCCGAGAGACTTTAGAGTGGGGATGAGTGTCGAGGAAGATGGGTTAGATAGATGTGACATGTGAATTGTAATATGTCATTTATGTATTAATTTTTGTAATTATGTAAATGTAAGCATTAAAGGGGGTACTGGGAATAATGCTTACATTAGAATGTAGGGAGATTTTGTTTGTTAGTCATTATAGGTTGTTCAAAGATTTTCTCAATAGTATCATTTTGTCTTAGAAATTGTTGGATCTCATGACCACAATTTATGTGGCTTGTAATTTGGATTTGTGGTGGAGAATATGAGTTGATTTGTTAGTAATATGTTCACCATGACTGCTCCTCCAATTTTTTTGTAATCTCCAATTTGATCAGATCATGGCCCTTTGAAAAAGTCCTTGGTTGGTTGGATGCAAAATAAATGGATCCTTAAGGGACAAATACTTCTATAGGTATGAGCAAAAGGGTTACTCACAGTAATTTTTTCAGATTGGAGATGGAATGAGTGTTTTAAAGGAAGGCCTTATTTCTCATTAATTCTAGGCTCTTCATGTAATTTTGGAAATAATGTTACACTCATAAGAAGGAATACTTCGTTGCTTCCCTAGTATAAATTTTGGCTCTTTTCTTTTTTAAATGAATATTTGGAGGAAGAAATCCTACAAGTCATTGTTAATTCCATTGGTAGCATCAAGGTTCCTAATTAAATTAAGAGACACAGATACACATCCTATGCAAGGATCTATGATTTTATAAATATTTCAGAACCTCTTCCAGCTTCAGTGGACATTTATTATTAGGATAATCTTTGGAAACGGACACTGGATTAATAAAATTATGTCTCATTTAGATGCATGCATTGTCATGAATATGGACATCTTTTCAAAGATTATCTTGCAATTGAAAAGTATTTACCAGCATGTCAATCAACACATAAAGAGAAAGATGTTTGTGTCTCTCTTCTCTTTGAACAAGACCTCAATACAAAAATTAATCAAACAGTTCCCCACTCAACTATTGGTAGCATTTTGAAGTCTTTGTTGCCCCTAAAATTCTCTGCCAAAGGAGCCATCTAGCTTAGTTATGGAAGAGGATAAGTTTAAACACCTCCTAGAAGACATGGATCTATATGTTATATTCATTATTTCTTTAAAAAAGGCTCGTCTCAATGAATATCCGTAATCCATACCACATAACCAAACATATAACATAGATTTTGGTTTGAGTTGGAGTTCATACACAATCTTTCAAAGATCCACAAACATGGTCAAGGAGGATAGAAATTGGGACATGAGCATTAATACCTTGGTCCAAGAAGATGAAGACAAGTTAGTCATCTTAGGGAAAATCATGCTAATATCAAAGTTATTTCCTCCTCAACCCAAAAAAACCTTGACTTTTTTTTATCAAATTTTAAGTATATTATTAGTTGTAATTACTAATATTCTCACTTAATTAAAAAGTTTACTAGTAACTTGGTCAAAATTTATAATCCTTTTATGAAGAGTTTCTGGAATTTTTTTTGTATGTCGACATTTTATTCATATGGTAAAAAAGATGTACATCGAGTAGAGAAAAAGGTAGGTGGTCTCACCCTGGCCATGTTTGTTGACCAATGTTTGTAGCAGGTGACATAAATACAAACAGGAGGTTAAGGACATCATCCATAAATAAAAGGGCCAAGGGCACCAAAAGACAAACAATATATAGAAAACACCTGATAGCATACTAATCATCCGACGTAAGGGAAGATGGGTTATCTGGGAGAGTTCTTGGAGGTGGCGGAGGGCAGAAGTTGAGTTGGACGTGCCCTTCGAAGTCCGCCAACCAAGTCTCCAGCTTTTCCACTTTTTCTGCAAGGTGGTTTTGGCCTTGACAAATCACCACCACTCGCTCTCTGACCTCACACTGAACGTAGTGCGTCATGTCCAAGGTGGCCACCAACTCAACATGATCCTCTGTTCAAACCCGTTCAACCGTATCCACCACATCTAGCATAGGTTGAATTAGTTCCCGACAATTCTCTAGAAAATAATGTTGAATTACCCACATGTTGGGAGTTGCATGTCGATCAGAGCCCCAATTACCCTTCCATCTTGTCGCACGCCACCAATTCGCTGAGGTTGCTGAGAGCTCCTACCTCCACCTCCACGGGAAGTGTACTTCTTGCCATCACAACTACCACGCTTTCCAACACCCACTAGATGGGAACATGCGATAGTCTTTCCACCTTGGCGTGTCTTGATTGCCACCATTACCAAATGCTTTGAAGGATCCAACCTCGCCTAGTCCCCGTGACCTGAAAAGCCTGGTTTGGCATGGGGGAGGAGTAACCATGATGCCAGGAGGGTCACATATTGAATAATTCAGCAGAGCTAAATCCCCCAACAATCTTCAGAGTTTGACGCACTGAAACTTGCCTAAACCTCCACACCCAAAGACCAGATCTGCCTTCACAATAATTTGCCCCAGACGACCACATGGTACAACCCAGCTACCACCTCTCCACCAATTGAGAATGGCGGTGAGAACACAAGCTACCTGAGAAGGCTAAGGCGCAAGAAACTCACCTGAGATCGATGCTCCCCAAGAAGCCTTGTGTATCCGATACAAAAATGTCATTGTCGAATACTCCAAAAGGGTGACTCCTCTATCTCCATAGAACACAGAAAAATTCCCATGAAACCACCAAGTATGCCAATTTTCAGACAAAGAACTAGAAATGAAGAATCCCTCGCACAACCATTGCCACTCCGAGCAGCACCACCTCGAGAGCTCATGTGTTGTATACATTTTCCTCCAAACACATCCAACGAACCAACTATTCACACCTTCCAAAATCCATCGAAGACATAAATACCAAGTTCCCCCAATTACTCATATCTGCACTATGCAAGCACAATAAAACCGGAGGTGCCTTTGGAGAAAAATGATAATGAATTCACATAGCCAAGAGTCACATGGGAAGATAAGATATTGCTACCCGGCGCTGAAAGCCTACCGCTGACTCTTGCACTTGCTTACAGAATACTGGCCAGGAGCCCAATACAAGAATGAAATTCAAAGGCAAATGCCGTCTTGCTCAGCCATCCCACTAATTAAACTTTCACTAGCCACATTCGTTGAGGCAAGACAAGGTTTCACGCGATCACATTTACAATTGCAATTACACCTCCCATTACACTGCTTCAGATAAAAAGAGTGAGAGGTCAGTCCTCTGCCAAAATGACAATTATTAGTGATTATAAGACTCGGTGGTTAGGTGCTCTGAGATTCTCACCCCATCCAAA
The DNA here is from genome assembly GCA_000404065.3 of Pinus taeda. NCBI lineage: Eukaryota > Viridiplantae > Streptophyta > Pinopsida > Pinales > Pinaceae > Pinus > Pinus taeda. The sequence goes on along the minus strand of APFE030737984.1, from coordinate 61,918 downwards.
AAGAATTTCTAGACTTTAAAAAACCAAAACACATTTCTTTTTATTAATAAAAATATCTTCTAATTCAAAAA
>APFE030737984.1:30483-59573 GCA_000404065.3 Pinus taeda | reverse complement strand
TATATAATAGGTTTTTAACTCTCCATGAGGGGCCATGCGTTGCTACCATGGTCCATGTCTCTACCTAGTTCATTTTGCCAGTGTGAAAATATATTGAGGTTTTGCTTCATTTAAGATTACATTGAGCTTTGTAGAATTAGATATTTGAGTGTGTAGATTTGCCTAGTTTGAGTCGACTCGGCTAGAGCTACAATGAATATATATATATGAATGATAGGTTTTTAACTCCCCTTGAGGGGCCATGCGTTGCTGCCGTTGTCCAAGTCCTCTGCCTAGCTCATTTTGCTAGTGTGATAATATATTGAGTTTTTGCTTTATTCAATTTTATCTTGAGCTCTGTAGAATTAGATATCTGAGTGTGTAGATTTGCATAGTTTGAATTTATATGGTAGGTAAATTGTTTCTATAAATAAATAACTATGTAGAGTATAGGGAATATCAAGAAGTTTCAAGAACTGTGAATTGTGTATAGGGAACATCTAGATGTTGTTGAAATTATAATTTCAACTGCAGTGACCAGTTGAACAGCAGCAACTACTTTACTTATTTGTCCACATCCGACGCCCCACATTTATTCCCGTTCTTTTAAGCCACCGCCATTACTTTCTTTTCACCCTTTAACTATTTTTTGTGTTCTCGAAGGAGGAAGATCAGATCCACCGCTGAGCCATTACTATTAAACAACCGTATTAATGAGCAGAATGGCTGAAAGAGAAAAGAACAAGCCTCGAGTCGTCGCAGCATTTATCAGCCATGGATTTCATCACCACCGACTCAAGAAATACAACAAAAGATCAGATCTGTTCATCATGAGCAGCAGATTGTATCAGGGACTTCATGAGCAAGTTAAAGCGGTGATGGATAAGTTAGACCCTTTCCCGCACTGTAAAATGCAGACATAACAGTGTAGAAAATACAAAAATAGATTGAGATTTTTTTGTAACACACAACAGTGTAGAAATACAAGAGATTTTTTTTTTGTAACGCACAACAATGCTAAAAACTATAATTTTCTAAGATAGTGAAAAATTGCTTTGTGGAACTGAAGCATTCCAGTTGTAATCCCTCTCTCAAGAGGCAGATGCTCTTCAACATAATCTCTTGTGAAAATCCCTCTATGTGAGGAAGACAATTTTGTAACAGTTGGTTTCTTTTTAATGAATACAAGTTTTTTTTGTGATGCTGAAACACCGTAAGCCGAAAATAGTCTTGACGTCAAAACAGAGTGTCTCTAAAACACCGTAGGTCAAAAATAGTCTTGACATCAAAACACCGTTGTTGAAACACCATGATCAGCAACTGACGAAATTACATTGCTGAAACACCAGTTTCAGCAAAGCGATTTTTTTTTTTTTTTTTTTTTTTTTTTTTTTTTCTTTTTCGCTGTATTAAAATAGAGCATTATTCTGTTCAAGTTTTTTTTGATCCTGTGCCAAAACAGAGTATCACTTTCTGCTCTTTTCTTTTGTTCTGGAATTATCAGAAATTCGCAAAACAGAGTATTACTCTTTGTTCATATTTTTTTTTGTTTGTTTCGGAATTTATCAGAAAATTCCCAACAATGGTAACAAAGGATTTTTCCACTGTATTTTGTTTGGAATGACCAGAAATTCCTGACATGGTATCAAAGCTGTCCACGCTCTTTGAAGATGTCAAAGAAGGTGAAAGAAGGTTTCCTGCAGTAGCTTCTCCAGCAGAGTGAAGACTCAGTCAAAAAAGATTCAAGGTATTTTTCAGATTAGTTTTCTGTGTTGTTGTTGAAGACAGCCAGTGATTTTTAAATGCACAGTCTATATTTTGAAGCATAGTTTAGAGTGCAAGAATGGCTAGCACCAGCACCAACATGGGTATGTTTAATACCCAGCTCCCACAGTTCAATGGGAAAAACTATGACTATTGAGCAATAACCATGAAAGCCTTGTTTGCCTCACAAGATTTATGGGAACTTGTTGAATATGGATTTCAAGAGCCAGCAAATGAAGATGAGTTTAATGGATTAACTCAGGCAGAGAAAGAGCTTTTGAAGAGCAATAAGAAGAAGGATTCAAAAGCCCTTTTATTTTTATATCAAGCAGTGCATGAGAGTGTGTTTTCAAGGATAGCAGCAGCCAAGACATCGAGAGAAGCATGGCAAACTCTCAAGACAGCCTATCAAGGCATGGAGAGAGTGAAGACATCAAAACTATAGTTGGTGAGGAAAGATTTTGAGAACCTGCGCATGAAGGAGTCAGAAAATATTGACTCATTCTTCACACAAGAAATCGGTCTGGTCACACAGATAGGGTCTCATGGAGAAATTCTTGAAGAAAGGAGGATTGTGGAGAAACTATTGAGGTGCCTACCCTCAAAGTTTGATGTGATTGTCACCACCATATAAGAGACAAAGGATCTCTCTAATTTTTCAGTTGATGAACTTCATGCATCACTGATAACACATGACCAGAGGTTGAGTAGAAATGAAAACTCATCTCTAGAGCAAGCCTTCAAGACCCAGATGCCATTTGGAAGAGGAAGAGGTCAAGGAAGAGGAAACAAGAGAGGAAGAGGCAGAAGCCAATACAGAGGTGGAAGAAACAGTTCAGCAAATGTTCAAGGAAGAGGCATCAATCCAAATCAGAACCAAGGCCATGGAAGCAGCCAACAAAGTGGACAACATCATGCTCAAGGACAAAGGTATGAAAAATCCAATGTCCAATGTTATTACTGTAAAAAATATGGGCACTGTGCAAATGAATGTAGGAAGAAGCAACATGATATGAGTAATAGATCTAGTGCAAATATCACTAGAGAAAATATCAGTCAAGATAATGTGTTGTTAGTTTGTAATATGGTTGAAACAAACAGTGAAGATATATGGTTTCTAGATTCTGGTTGCAGCAACCATATGAGAGGAAACATAGCTTTGTTTTCTACTTTAGATCAGAGTGTGCAGTCACAAGTCACACTTGGGACTGATAGTAAAATTTCTGTTATGGGGAAAGGAGAAGTTAAAATATTTACAAAGAAATGTGAAAAGAAAACCATAGCAGATGTCTATTATGTTCCCGGAATGAGGTGTAACCTCTTGAGTATTGGACATCTTGTTCAAAAGGGTTACAATGTTTTCTTTGAGAATGATGTATGCACCATCATGGATAGATCACCCAGAAAACGTTGTATTGCTGAAGTGAAGATGATGAGGAACAGGATGTTCCTTCTCAGAATAAGGGCAAATTTGAAAAATAAAGAAGAAATTGCAGCAGTGACACAAAAGGCTCTTCAAAGCGTACCAAAAAATGAAAATTGGTTGTGGCATTTGAGATTTGGAAATCTCAACTTTGGAGGTCTTAATTTGTTGAGTAGAAAAGGAATGGTAAGAGTATTACCATTGATAGAAAAGCGAGACAACCTTTGTGAAGGTTGTATATTGGGGAAAAAACACAGAGAAAGTTTTCCAACCGGGAAAAGCATAAGGGCGAAGGCACCCTTAGAAATTGTCCACTCATATTTATGTGGACCGATGTAAGCTCCATCACTTACAGGTAGTCAATATTTTCTAACATTTATTGATGACTTTACCAGAAAGACTTGGGTTTATTTCCTGAAGAATAAGAGTGAAGTGTTTGAAAATTTTCAAAATTTCAAAGCACTTGTAGAGAATCAAAGTGGGCTGCGTATCAAGGTTTTGAGAACTGACAGAGGAGGTGAGTATATCTCGAAAGAATTTTTACGTTTTTGCAGATAAAATGGAATTCATAAGCAATTTACAGTAAGGTACACCCCGCAGGAAAATGGAGTTGCTGAAAGGAAAAACAGAACAATCATGGATATGGCGAGGACCGTGTTGAAGGCAAAGAATTTGCCAAATGATTATTGGGCTGAAGCTGTACACTGTGCAGTATATATTTTGAATAGGTTTCCTACAAAAGTAGTGATGAACAAAGTGCTAGAAGAAGCATGGAGTGGGAGAAAGCAAGGAGTCACCCACATGAAAGTTTTTGGTTGTGTGGCTTATGCGCACATTCCAGATCAGCTAAGGAAGAAATTTGACAGTAAAGGGGAGAAATGTATTTTCATTGGATACAGTGAGGAATCCAAAGCTTACAGGTTGTATATCCCATCCACCAAGAAGTGTTTTGTGAGCAGAGATGTTAAATTTATTGAGGAGGAAGCTTGGGATGGAAGCATAGAGAAAACAATTAATGTTAAAAAATGTTTGTCTCATGATGATGATGATGAGGAGTTGGCTGAAACACATCGCCAAACAGCAGCACCAACACCAGAACAGCAAGAGACACCCTTAACAAGAAATGAGAGTGCTTCTCCAAGCACACCACAAGGAAGAAATTCAAGTGCATCTACAAGCACTTGCACACTGAATGAAAGAGGTAAGAAATTCAGAAATTTAAGTGATATTTATGATGAAGGTATGAATTCCCTGTTTACTTTGTATTGTCATGTTGATGACCCTATTCATTTCAAAGATGCAATTAATGATAAGAAATGGATAGAAGCTATGGATGAGAAGATGAATGTCATAGAAAGAAACAAGACATGGGATTTAGTTGAACTACCAAAAGATAAAGAAGTCATTGGAGTTAAATGGGTCTACAAGACCAAGAGTAATGCTGAAAGCAAGATAGAAAGGCACAAGGCAAGACTTGTTGTCAAGGGATACAAGCAACAGTATGGGAGAGATTATAAGGAGACTTTCGCACCGGTTGCAAGAATGAAAACCGTGAGAGTAGTGCTATCCATAGCAACACAAAACAAATGGAAAGTTTATCAAATGGATGTGAAGTCAACATTCTTGAATGGAGTGTTAATGAAAGAGGTTTACATTGAGCAACCTCTAGGCTATGAGAAGAAAGGTCAAGAGCACAAAGTTTGCAGATTGAAGAAAGCTCTTTATGGGCTGAAGCAAGCGCCAAGAGCGTGGTACAGTAGGATAGATTCCTATCTACTCAAAAATGGATTTGAGAAGTGTGAGGGAGACCCCACCATTTACATCAAAGAAAAGGACAGTAAAATTTTAATTGTTGTGTTATATGTTGATGATGTGATTTTTACAAGTAATGATGACTACCTCATTGAAAATTTCAAATCAGTCATGAAAGAAGAATTTGAGATCACTGACATGGGTTTGCTAAGATACTTCTTAGGAATAGAAGTAGATAAAAAAAAAATGGAATTTTTATTTCGCAAGAAAAATATGTAAATGAAGTGTTGAGAAAATTTAACATGCAGGACAGTAAAGCATCAATCACTCCCACAGTGATGGGATTAAAACTCAGCAAAGAGGACAGCAACAAGGATTTTGGCCCTAGCGTGTACAAGAGCATAGTTGGTAGCCTTATGTATTTAACAGCAACTAGGCCGGACATAATGCATGCTGTCAGTTTAATTTCCAGATTCATGGAGAAGCCAAAAGAAACACATTGGCAAGCAGCAAAGAGAATTCTGAGGTATGTTAAAAGTACAAAAAGGTATGGCATATTTTATACTATTTCAGAATGTTTAGATTTAGTTGGATACACAGATAGTGATTGGGCTAGAAGTGTAGATGACCGGAAAAGCACATCCGGTTATGTTTTTCACATAGGTACAGGAGCCATTTCATGGGCTTCCAAGAAACAACCAATTGTGGCATTGTCTACAGCAGAAGCAGAGTACGTGGCAGCTACAACAGCAACGTGTCAAGCAGTTTGGATGAGGAGAATGTTAAGAAGTCTATGCCAAGAGCAGGCAACAACAATGATTATTTTTTGTGACAATAGCTCAACTATTGCGTTGTCCAAGAATTTTGTGTTCCACAAGAGAACGAAACACATAGACACAAAGTTTCACTACATCAGACAATTAGTGAACAATGGAGAAATCGTTTTACAACATTGCAGGACTCAGGAATAGGTTGCGGATATTCTGACCAAGCAATTGGACCGGAAAAGTTTTGAGTTTTTAAGGAAACGTCTGGGTATGACTGATAACCCAACAGTTGAAATTAAAGGGGAGTGTTGAAATTATAATTTCAACTACAATGAACAGTTGAACAGCAATAGCTACTTTACTTATTTGTCCACATCCGACGCCCCACATTTATTGCCGTTCTTTTAAGCCACCACCATTACTATCTTTTCACCCTTTAACTATTTTTGTGTTCTCGAAGGAGGAAGATCAGATCCACCACTGAGCCATTACTTCTAAAAAACCGTATTAATGAGTAAAATGGCTGAAAGAGAAAAGAATGAGCCTTGAGCCGTCGTAGCATTTATCAACCATGGATTTCATCACCACCGACTCAAGAAATACAACAAAAGACCAGATCTGTTCATCATGAGGACCAGATTGTATCAGAGACTTCATCAGCAAGTTAAAGTAGTGATGGATAAGTTAGACCCTTTCCCACACTATAAAACGCAGACATAGCAGTGTAGAAAATACAGAAATAGATTGAGAATTTTTTGTAACACACAACAGTGTAGAAATAAAAGAGAGTTTTTTTTTGTAACGCACAACAATGCTGAAAACTATAATTTTCTTTGATAGTGAAAAATTGGTTTGTGGAACTGAAGCATTCCAGTTGTAATACCTTGTCAAGAGGAAGATGCTCTTCAACATAATCTCTTGTGAAAATCCCTTTATGTGAGGAAGACAATTTTGTAACAGTTGGTTTCCTGTTAATGAATACAAGTTTTTTGGTTGTTGTTGCTAAAACACCGTAAGCCGAAAATAGCCTTGACGTCAAAACAGAGTGTTGCTAAAACACCGTAAGTCAAAAATAGTCTTGACGTCAAAACACCATTGCTGAAACACCACGATCAGCAACTGACGAAATTACGTTAGTGAAACACCAGTTTTAGCAAAGTGATTTTTTTTTATGTTTTCGCTATATTAAAATAGAGCATTATTATGTTCAAGTTTTTTTTTGATCCTGTGTGAAAACAGAGTATCACTTTATTCTCTATTCTTTTGTTTTTGAATTATCAGAAATTCCCAAAACAGAGTATTATTCTCTGTTCATATTTTTTGTTTGTTTGTTTCGGAATTTATCAGAAAATTCCCAACAGTGGTAATAGAGGATTTTTCCACTATATTCTATTTGGAATAACCAAAAATTCCCGACAGATGTTTGAAGTTTGTAACTTAGGATGGTGATGGACGGAGAGTTAGTAGACGTTGCCTAATGGATGGAGTGTTAGTAGACGTTCGCTACAGTTATTCTGAGAAACAATTAATCTACTAGGATTGAGTGTTAGTAAAGATTCTCAACACTCTCCACAATTATTTTCGGAAGCAATTAGTCTACGATAACTAAGATCAAGTTTTAGTAAACATTCTCTACACAGTTATTTCCAAAAGCAATTAATCGAGAATAACTAGGATGAAGTGTTAGTAGACGTTCGCTACACTCTACATAGTTATTTGCACAGGCAGATAATCTAAAATAATAGCAGCTAGGTATGACTTGTCTGCTTCTCTTTCTGTTGCTAAAGATTTTATGATAATTGGCAACATTTTTACTACGATTTCGTTTCGATCTAATTGGTGTAATCTGACTAGTTTTTCGAGTTTCTATTCCTCCTCGGCCTTTTACCTTTCATGTTGCGGAATGTTATATTCCTGGCAGCCCGATTTTCTATAACCATTTTACTGTAGTAGAACTAAGATAACAAAACCACAAGAGTTCAAAATTTGCGTTTTATCGGTTTGAGCCCCTCAAATTATTCCATGGTTATACCTCCAAATTTCAATGTGAAGAGCATGGTTCATCCTCGGATAAGGATGGGCATGTTTTTTTTTTCTCATAATGACAGAGTTTGTTTTCAGTGTGTGCCTTTAATTTGAGTTGGATTCGTTCGTGTTGAAATGGCAGGAAACGAAGCTTGTGAGAAATTGGCAACTCTGGGTTTGTCCTCAAATTTGATTGTCTACTTAACAAACAAATTCCACATGCCAAATGTGACAGCGTCATACGTTATTAACGGGTGGTCAGGATCGACGAACCTTACCCCGCTTCTAGGCGTGTTTCTCTCAGATTCTTATATTGGCAGATACTAGACTATTTCTCTTGGCTGCATAGCATCTTTCATCGTATGTTTCTCCTAAATTGAAAAACTGTATTTGGCTCTACCATTAAAAAACATTTAAAGATGTATGATGTCAAGAAATCAATTGTTACCAATATTGGGTAATTTGGCATAAACGTTTTAACTTGTTTGTGCTTCAAATAGCAGTGCAAGCTGAACCTGCAGGCAGTAAGTACTTTGTCTGTGTTGCATGAAGGGGAAAATGTGTTCCCCCCACAACCATCTAATCTGCTGTGTTTTTCTCTGAAGGGAATGGGTCTTCTATCACTTACAACCATATTTCCATAGTTTAGGCCGCCTCCATGCAATGTCAATGCAGGAACCCCTTGTAAACTTGCAGCAGTTCAAAATGCCTTGCTCTATTCCTCCTTTACAGTGATGGCCATAGGAGCAACTGGTATCCGACCGTGTTCTATAGCCTTTGGAGCAGATCAGTTTGATTACACAAGCTAAAAGGGGAAGAGAAGTACACAGAGCTTCTTCAACTGGTATTACTTTTCATTCACCATATCAATGATGGTGGCTCTCACAATCATAGTATATTCAAGATAATGTAAGCTGGAGTTGGGGTTTGGTTATCCCCACAAGTCTCATGTTTCTTTCTGTCACAAGCTTCCTTCTGGGGACGAAGCTCTACATTCATGTTAGACCAGAAGGAAGCTCATTCACCAGCTTCCTTCAAGTATTGGTTGGTGCAGTAAGAAAGCGTCACTTATCGTTGCCTTCGCAGACATCCGACTACTATAACCCACCACAGATTGGAGTTCTCAAATCAAGGATGGCTCTTACAGACGACTTCATGTAAGCTCACCTGAAAAAAAAGTATGACTGAATTTGCAGTATATCTCAACTGTTTATGGTCGCTATGATTGTTTTTTAACAGAAAATATATAGAACATAATATAGCAGTAATCCCTTTCCTTCATTATGAATGGTTCAATTGATGGATATTGGATACCTATTTTTCAGGTTTGTAAACAAGGCTTCTATAAAAATCCCACAAGATTTTAAAGAAGACGGGTCCGTGGCCTTTCTGTGCAGATTGTGTAGTCTACAACAAGTGGAAGAGCTGAAATCAGTGATAAGAATAGCACCCATATGGTCAAGCATGATCAGCATATTTGTGTGTATAGCACAACTCAACAGATTCTCGATTTTGCAGGAAGAGATGATGGACAGACACGTGGGCAAGCACTTTCAAATCCCAGCAGGATCATTTGCAGTCTTCAGCATCGTAGCACTCACCTTGTTTTTGCACATCTACGACAGATTTACCGTGCCCTTCTCCAGCCGAATGATGAAGGATGGCAAGGGTATAATACTTTTACAGAGAATGGGGATTGGAATTTCCCTCGTCGTCGTATCGATGGCCTTTGCGGCGACTGCCGAAAGAAAGCGGCGGAACGTGGCGTTAAGCCAGGGTTTCATGGAGAAACCCGGAGACATGATTCCGAGGTCAGCACTGTGGCTGGTTCTCAGTATTCTGTGGCCGGTCTGGTAGAGGCGTTCAATGCAGTCGAAGAGATGGAATTTCTGTCCAGTCAATTCCCCGAAAACATGTGGAGTATAGTGGGCGCACTCTTCTACTTGTCCATTGCTCTGGGTCATTATGTCAGCAGTCTCATTGCTAGCATTGTGAATAACACCACAGGTGGCCCCGATCACCATAATTGGCTGGCGCAGGATGTGAACATGGCCAAGCTCGATAACTTTTACTGGCTAATAGCGGGGCGCGAGACTCTCAATTTTGTGTATTTCGTCATCGTTGCTTGTTGGTACAGATACAAACCCACCGTTAATGATCAAACAACCCAGACATCCATTACTGGGCAAGATAAATAGATCTCACCTCTTGCATAGGCTACATATGTGTACTTTTTTCATGCAAAACAATAGTTATCTCTATCGAATACTCCATGTACTGTTACAGTTATGCTATCAATGCCTTGGAAACGATATGTAGCTAGTCTATAGCTAAAATCCGGGGAGAATTTAGTTAGCATTCATTCTAAGGTTACAAATCTTCAAATCATACATTCCCTTTTGTTAATTTGGTAACGATTCTAAATACAAAGTATTCCTGTAATCACAATTTTAAATTGTTGCAGGATCGTGTTGGATTTATTTTAAAATTTTCATATGATGGTCTTTTTACCTAATCAAAAATTTTTTTTTTTTTTTTTTTATTATAGGAAACTAAACGTTATATCTTGATATTTCGTTAATGAAGTTGTTTTAATTTTTAAAACTTCATAATTTATAATGGTATAATAAAGTGGTCAAACTCTTTTAATTGGTCAAAATTTCTTATGACTTGGATTAATGGGTTGCAGTGTATGTACTTTATGATAAAATGTTTTTATAAAGAAAATTTTGATAATCAGAAGTAATTTCTTTTATAATGTATAGATTTTTCTTTCCTTAAACAATTTAAGGAGGAATTTAAATCTCTTAACTTATAAGTCAATATCTAAAATTTATATCATAATATTATTATAAATTTTTGTACTTTGATTGGGTTTCATGCAAATATAAAATAAAATAATCAACTTTCCATATCACACATATATAATCTTTCCCTCACAAAACCTTTGCTTACATATATTTTTAACATATAAATCTCTTATCGGCGCATATTTCCTTATAAACCATTTACAAAGGAAAATGGCCACATAAACATACTTTTCCGCCCTTCCCTACAACCTTGTCACATTTCTCGATGTTTAACCTCATCGCAATCAGCCATCATTCCTTCCACGGTCATACGTATATATATGTATCTTCATCACCCCTTCCACTCTGATATGCAACATCAGAGCATTAACGTATGTTTTAGCATTAAACCACTTTAACAGAAATATATGGATTAAATAGGAGACCTGCTCCAAATCATATATATAGCGGATCTCAAATTTTATAGATTCGCCACTATAGGTCCATTGGTTCCGAGTCTCCAAGCATTTCCATTGCACACTCTAATCCACGCTTCCTCTGATTGTGATTTGCGATCAGATCTTGACTGTCGATCCTATTTGCGATCCAACGATTGAGATTAAGTCATATGATTGCATATCGATCAAGCTCAATGCCAGACGCCTTCCGCTTCCTTACGCCGATCTGATATCTTTATGGACCTGAGAGGGATATAAACCATTCCCTATAATATTTCAAGTCTGGCACTTGATTCCGACTGTGTTTTTTCACCATTTTTTAGTGTATTTGAGTTTTCCACTTGTGGGAGTTAATCTATATAATGAGCTCGCCAATTATTGCTTCTCTACTGTTGATCTTCTCTAGAAAGATTAGGACTTAAAAACACTTCACAGCCTTTACAAAACCTTAAATCACACATATATAAGCTTCCCTTTACAAAACCTTTGGTTACATATGTTTTTAACACATAAGTCTCTTATCGGTGCATATTTCCTTGTAAACCATTTACAAAGGAAAATGCCAACATAAACATACCTTTCCGCTCTTCTGTACAACCTTTTCATATTTCTTGAGGTTTAACCTCATTGCAATTGGCCATCGCTCCTTCCACAGTCATACATATATATGTATCCTCATCGCCCCTTCCGCTCTGATATGCGATATCGGAGCGTTAACTTATGTTTTACCATTAAACCACTTTAACGGAAATATATGGATTACAAGGGAAACCTTCTCTGAATAATATTTGTTGTGGATCTCAAATTTTATAGATTCACCACTATCGGCCCATCGATTCTGGGTCTCCAAGCGTTTCCATTATGCACTCCGATCTGCGCTTCCTTCGATTACGATTTGCGATCAGATCTTGACTGTCGATCCAATCCATGATCCAATGGTTGAGATTAAATGGCGCAATCGCATATCGCTCAAGCCCAATTCCAGACTCCTTCTTCTTTGATACGCCAATCCGATATCTTTATGGACCTGATAGGGATATATATAGCGGATCTCAAATTTTATAGATTCACCTATAGGCCGATCAGTTCTGGGTCTCCAAGTCTTTCCATTGCACACTCCGATCTGGGCTTCCTCTAATTATGATTTGCGATCAGATCTTGATCAACGATCCGTTCTGTGATCCGACGATTGAGATTAAGTCACGTGATTGCATATTTCTCAAGCTCAATGCCAGACTCCTTCCACTTCCATACGTCGACCCGATAGGGATATAAACCATTCGCTATAATATTTCAAGTCTATCACTTGATTCCAACTGTGTTTTTCACCGTTTATTAGTCTAATTGGGTTTTCCACTTGCGGGAGTTAAACTGTATAATGAGCCCGCCGATGCGATATTTCGCCTTCCCGATTCGATCTGTGATTTGATGATTTAGATTAACTCACGTGATCGCATATCACACAACCTCAATGTCAGACTCCTTCCACTTCCATATGCTAATCCAATATCTTTATGGACTTGATAAGGATATAAACCATTGCCTACAATATTTCAAGTCTGGCACTTGGTTCTGACTATGTTTTACTATTTCTTAGTGTAATTGGGTTTTCCGCTTGCAGGCATTAAACTGTATAATGACCCCACCGATGCGATATTTTGCCTTCCTGATTCTATCTCAGCCATTGATCTTCCCAGATCTAACAGTTCATGAGCATCAATCTTCGCTCCTCTCTTCGTTCCCTTTACATAGAATTTATGCTAAGTCTTCATTTTTACTCTTATTTAAATGTTTGGTCCCACTGTTATTTTGTCACGCACTCTTCCTCTTGACCTTTGATTGGTCCTTCTAATGGATTCAACACCCCATCTCGATTCTCCTCTTTATGTATTCTCTGTGTCATTTCTGCACTTCACCTGCACACACACACACACACACACACACACACACACACACACATATATATATATATATTCAGAATGATATAGTTTGCTCATCTTCCACCATTCAATTCTTACACTTATTCAATTTGGGATTAAATCACTGGACATATATATAAATCAATACATAATTACAAAGTAAGTGTAAGCAATGCAATTTCTCCGTGACACTTTATAAGTATTTCATCATTACTTATGTTTTGTGCATTTATACACAAATTTATATTTTGGAAATCATGAGGTTCAACAGTCTCAATTGTTTCTTCACATATCAGCTCTTCAAACTGAACTTCATCTCCTTCTTGCACAACAACTTGTTCCTGTGTTGTCACAGTTTCAAATATCAATGTATTATCAAATTCTTTCTGCTGCAATAAATCATTGCTTCTCTCATTTAAGAGACATTCTCCATCCTCCTTTACTTCAGAGTTTTTATCTTCTGAAAGATACTTCTCCATTCTTCTGGCAACTTCAATAGATTGGCCATCCTCTGTAAAACACTCCTCTGTTAGTGTTCCTTCTCCCAAGGTTAAGTCCTTTGCATAGGTTTCTTCCTTCTTAACATCTTTCAATAGATGTCATTCCTTCTTAATGATTGTCTGAAGGGCTTCCATGGCTATTTGCACTATGTCTATCATCATGGTGGATTCATAATCCTTTATTATGTTTTCAGTTAACATAGTCTCAAAAAAATGGAAAATAGTTTGTGGTAAATTATGTCTTTCTATTACTTTTAATTTTATTGAACATTAAATTGTTTTGTTGATATCAAATGCCTATTTTTGTTACTGTTAGGTTATTTCACTGTTTCATCATGGATCCAGCTATTTGGAGTTCTCTTCCATTCAAAGTTCTTGAACTTTTCTTGTTGTGGCTCCCTTTATTGGTTGTGATAAAGTTTGGCACTATATGTAAAAAATGGATGAATGCTTTGAAAAACCTTTCTTTCATTTTACATTGCAAGAATGTCTCCGCGAACCAATTTGGATTTCTCATTTGTTTCCTCAATAGTGAAGTCAATTGTTTTGCTGCCCAGTGCCTTAATCAGAATGGCCACATATATCAATTTCATTTGGGATTCATAGATTCAAGATATAGAGCACACTGTGTTGTTGGACCAATGGTGGTTTTATCCTTACCAACAAAATTCTCCCAAACACACAACTATTTGTAGCGAGTCCATTTACAAAGGCATTTGAAAGCATAGGGCTAGTACGAATTGGAGACTTGGGGTTCTTTTCATTATTGGAAAATGTAAGCAACATAAAATATGAATCAATTGTTCTGAAACATATCTATGATGGAATAGAGTTTGAATTTTATGTTTGTAGTAGTCTTGATAGGGTATGGCAAAGGACTGTTGTTCCATTTGGTGGCACTTCACCCCCTAAGAATGTAGTGTTTTATAAAATTAAAGTTTTTTGGCTGTATCTCGATAAGGAGTATGAAAATTATCCTCAGTAGGGGTATACAATCTACTGGTTTGACGTAATAAAAAATGAGTGGGGTTTCTCATTTGTTCCAATCAGTGACATACGTTATATGTCGTTAGCAATATGTATGAATCAGTTGACATGCATTGTCAATGATGGGTCCACTTCCGTATGGTCAATCAAAGAATTAGATCATTTCCAATTTAATCAACCATGTCTTAAACAAAGAATCAACTACTTTGAAGATGATTGGGGTTTCAGATGGAAGTTGTTGGAAGAAATGTTTGCAGATATAAGTAGAAAATTTCCTGGCTATCTTTCGTTACGAACAGTCCATAGTCTGGTTCTTATGTGCAACTGCAGTGAAGTTCCTTTCTTTTTATATGACATGGTAACTCACATATGTTTTCCAATAGATATTGATAATTCAACTAATGAGCAGATGTCTCAGTTTTGGTACCCTGCTCAAGAGGATTGCAATGATCTGATTGAGTATGGAGATGTTTTTGCAGTTGCTGTCCGTATGGATTTTGTTGATGATATTCCACCATTGGATATGGTGATGGATTCTTACAATATTAGTATTCTTATGAGTTCTTATAAATATTTCCATTTTATATACTCGTTGTGGTTGTGGAAAATATTTCCATTTTTGCCTCTATACATACTATGTATCTTTATGGTAATACTTTAAAATTATGTCTGTATCGATCTTTGTTATGTAAAATATTTAATATTGTTTGCACTAAAGTTTTCTTATTTACATGTACACGTTTGTTGATGTTCTGCTTTTTTCTTTATTTGTATAATTATAATTTCTATGATTTATGTTATACATTATATTTGTAATGGATTTTGTCATTGATTCTGAAACATTGTTATATGCTTATTTTCATTTTAATATTTATATTTTGATAGTATATATAGTTCCAAATTTTTAGATTCTTGTGTCGCAATAGTATGGGTTCCATTTTGATTATAATATGATACATGGAAATTTAGACTTCTTTTTCTGTTTAAGCCATTTGGAAGAATTCATTTGTTTTTTTTGCCAATTTGAATTTTTTTTTTTTTTGTTTTTAGGCATTTGGAAAAAGCCTTATACATTTTCATAAGTATATATGGCAGGAAAAAAAATAAGATATACACTTTTTATGTTCTATGTTTATGATTCCATAATGAATAATTATTATTCATTGTAGACATGTCATCTAAAGGTACAAGCATGCGTACAAGAAAAATAACTTTGTCATCACAGTAACGTGAGAGGTTTAATGAAAGTCGTCGTTTATGGTATCAACAAAATAAGGATGCGATAAATGAGCATAGGGGAGATGCATCTAAGAGAAAAAACAGTGAAGCCACTCTTCAAAATGATTCTATAGTTCCTTGTAAGTATCTTAATATGGATGATATAATGGAAATAATGTTTCTTCTTGATAGTTCATTATCAGGATATGATCCTCCTCAGCATAATCTTGTTGTTTGATGCTCTTCTTTAAATGTTCATAACATTGGGGAAACATCTTGCAATCTGAAAGAATGCCATATTGATATTGTGCATGAAAATGTCCACTCTAACCCTTCTGTGTGTCCAATTACATGTTCTGATGGCCAAAGGTTGGAAAAAATCCATGATGGAGGCAATGATGACATTTTGTGTGATGATTTGAATGATAGTTTACTTGGCCATTTGTTTGATAATTTGGATCAAGCTGCTTGACAAAAAATACCTTCAAATCTCGCTTCTCAAAGTAATGTGGTCCCACCAAGAGAATCAATCATCCCTGATAGCATTTCGCATGGCACAATGGAGGTAACACAATTCTATTTTCATTTTCGCTGCAATAGTGGTTGTTCAACTACATTCCAAACTAATGTAAATTATCATTGTTTTTGATTTTCTTTTCATTTTTTAAATTTGTAATTTCTTAGACATTGAATTTTATGACGTCTTTTATTTTCTTTGAACAGGACAAAAGTCATTGCAATAGAGGCATATAAATTAACTTTGTAGATGTTACATCTACTGATGTTAGAAGTGAAGAAGAACTATCTCATAGTGCTCATCCACATCACCAAACAAATGTAAATGTTGAGTGCATTTGATATTTTTCTCATTTTCTCATTTACAGTTTCCTGGAAAATGTGTTTTGTAACATTTCATGAAGAAACCATGATGCCATCTCATTAGGTTGGCCAACTGGGATCCAAAAGATCAAATTGTAAACATTGTAGATGTTCAATGTATTTGATTTATTTTCAATTTTTGAATCTTTCTTTTTTGGAGATTTAGTTTTATAATGTATTTCTTTTTTGAAACATGAAACAACTCATTTGAATAGACACAAAGAAACTACATGAAAAAATGTTCCATCCACTGTTCTTAGAATCCAAGAGCAACCATCTAATAACCCTCATCCACATGTAGACACAAATGTAAATTTTTAATGCATTTGATTCTTTTTCATTTTCTTCATTTATAAATAGTTGGAAATTAAATTTTAAAGTCTTTTATGACAAAGAGACATTTACATCCTCTCAGGTTCGTGAAATGCACACCATAAATTTGGAAGGACATTCTCATAGATCCATTCCACATGCTTCAAATTTGTGAAGGGAATCTCATGTTCCTGAAGATGAAGTAAATGTTAGAAGAGATTTTACTCATTGAAATGGTTTTCAACATGGTTGGACGAGTAGAGATCATATTAATTTTGATGAAAACATGACTGCAGTCCATAAAAGGTTTCGAGCAAAGATAGATAGCTTGTTAGTTGTCCAGATGTGCCACATTTGCCAAGAATCACATCTCAAAATCCTTGCTGTGAGACATTTTGAAGGACCTGTTTGCAGACAATGTAAGAGTGAAAGAGGAGCCAATCTTTTTGTTGGTATAATAACATGTATCTTGGTGTGCAACCTCATATTTTAAGCGTTCTCACTCAAGTTGAAGAAATGCTAATAGCACATGTGAATCCCATTTTGCAAGTGACACATGCTCGAGGTGGGAAATATAAGTATAGTGGTAATAAAATTAGCTTTCCTCAAGATATTTCTACAATTGCATGAAGCCTTCCCTGACATGTTGAATATATTGACTTTCTAATTGTGAGGAGACATGGCACTGAGTCTAAATATTATGAATGTTATGTCAAAAGATCTTGAGTGATGTATGCATTGCTTTTCAAAATCCAACATGATCAATGCTATCGAGATGTTGTAATTGATTATGATTCAGTGAATGCTCTGCCTGAAAGATCAACGGATGTCTCCTCCAGGCTTAAATTGGTTGATTGTCATATTGAAGGATCTAAGACCAATGAAACTAATAATGAAGAGTTTCATGCTGAGCATTTTCCCTCTCATCCTTCTTCCTTTGTTGCTCGCCTACCAAATGATCGAAGAGAAGTCATGGAAGAAATTAGAGCATTTCTTGATAATGTTCATTCTTCACATGTTCAAGACATGAATTGGCCCACTATTGGAACCTCTCCAGTGAATGAATATAATACAGAGGGACTGTTCGATATGGCATTCCCAACATTGTTCCCCACTGGTGATGTTGATTGGCTGCAACCACTTATTTGTAGTGTTGAAGTTCATGAGTATGCATTGCATCTTATTAGGTGCTATGATAAGAGATATTACCTATTAAACATTATAATGTGGCATCGGATCCAAGCATCTGCTACAGTTTTGGAATGGAAACATTTACATGATAACTCACCTACAACAGTTGAGGATTTGTGTCACCAACAATCAGATTTAGCAGATAATAAGTTGGTTGAGCATCTTATTTGGTTTGGTTCTTCTCTGAGAGGTACAAGGGCATACTAGACTAAGTGTCGATCCGAATTGACACAGATGATTACTCGGTTAGGATGTCCATCTTTATTTTTTACTTTGAGTGCAACTGACACAAAGTGGCCAGAGTTGCATAACCTCATGCCCATACATTCACGTTCTCATTCCTCAAATGAGCATCGTATGAAAATTGAAAATGTTATTTAGTACCCTCATATTGTTGCGGCATTTATGCACCATAGATTCAATATTTTTTGAGAGGAAGTTATCCAAAAATATCTTAAAGCTAAAGACTTTTGGTATAGGTTTTTGTTTAATTTTTTTCATACTTTTTCAACATTTACTGTGATTCTATTTATATTGTTTTTAGTAACTTTATGTTCATTTATTTCAGATATGAGTGGAAAGACAGAGGTTCAACGCATGTCCATGGTTTCCTATGGTTAGAAGGTGCTCCTGACATGGAAATACTTGATTTGTCAAATAGTTCTGATGTACAACTTGCAAAGATGTTCTTTGACAAATATGTAACTGCATGGAATCCATGTGAGATACATCGTTGCAACATAATGGTTCCACGAAGCCTCAATGATGACCCTTTCCTGTTGAATACTAGTCAAATTTTCTCTTGTAATCCTCATAATGATTACAAAGAATTTTTAAACCGTGCCCACAGGCACATAAAGTGTACTGTGGATTCTTGTTTGCACAAAAAGGGTGCTATTCTAACATGTCGGTACAATGCTCCATGGGATCTTTGTGGTGAATCAAGATTTTTCATAGATGATCAAGGAAGAAGAAAATATGAGCCAACAAGAAATGATGACAGGCTTAATTTACATAACATTGTCCTTCTAACAATGTGGCATACAAATGTTGATTGCCAGCTAGTGCTTTCTCACTATGTTGTGTTGAAATACATTGCTAAGTATGCATCGAAAGCAGAAAAAGGTATGAAAGTTATCATCATATGTTCACTAGAATTTCAAATTCTATTGGCTCTAAGGATCATGCTTTATGTGCATATAGAAAGTTTCTTGCAGAAATGATTGTTGACCGTGACATTGGAGCATAAGAAACATGTCATATGTTGCTTAAGCTACCTCTTGTTGTTTGTAGTTGGAAATTTGTTTCCTTAAATGTTGGAAGAAGGGTTTTTAGGAAAATATCAAGGGATGGCTTGCAATGCTCATTTGAGAATACTTTCGTTCAACATTATGAAGAGACCCTTTTTCCTTCAACATCCATCTTTGATAGGAACAACAAGATCTTGGACATTTGGTAGCAAGCGTAAACAAGATCCATGGAAGCTTAGAGATGTTCATGCTATTGTTCGGGTTTGGCCACGATTTTATTGTATTGTGGGTGAGGCTTCAGAGGAATTTGAAACGTTTTTCTGGTCAAAATTGCTATTGTACAAGCCATTTTGTGACACTTCTATAGAAATTGGCCTTTCAGTCGAAATTATTATTGAAAGTTGGAGGAATTTTCGATATTGAGCATGGCATGTTGATCGACACCCATCAATTATAGACAATATTGAAGATGAAGAACATGGTGATTTTTCTAACCATGAAATGAATGTTGAAGATGATTTTCAAGAATGGAAGATTTCTCTCATCTGGTTCCACCAAACGATGTGAATGTTTCTAATCTTCACACCCTTGGTCAAAGGGACTTTGATATATCCTTTGATTGGGAAAGTACAACTATTTTTGATGATGTTGTAGAGGAAGCTATTACTTTTATAAGGAATGGAAAACCAGCGGGTGATATTGTTGACCTTTCAAACATAAAATTTGCATCTCCAGATTGTTTGTCGCAAAAACAATGACTTTCTTTTGAAATTGTGTTAAGGCGCTTTACTGAATATGAAATTTATGAAGCTCTTCTTATGATTATTCGGGGCATTGTGGGCACTAGGAAGTCTTTCCTTATCCATTGGATTTTTGAAGCCCTTTCTAATTTGTCTGATCTAATAATCACCCTATGAGTGACCTGAGTTAAAGATTTATTAAATGAAGGTATTACAAACTTATATGTTGGTGTGTGTGTCTCTATCATTTAAGCAACATATCAATTAGATTTCAAATACACAGACACTTGAAAATGGAAAACAACAAAGAAAAACAGTATGCAAATATAAGAACACAAGAAATTAATAAGGAGTTCACCCTATCCTCCAGGGCTACATCTCCGATCCAACTCTTAGTGGTGGCCTTCTTTTATTGTGTGTTCAAGCAGAGAATTACAATGAAGGAGCTCAATAGGAGTCTCTTGAAATATATTGGCTTGGCAGGGGGGTTCTTGGATTCCCGAAACCACTGGAGTACACAGACTCTATTCCTTACCAGGTCTTCGACCTCTCTAGTCTGATAGATCCTCTCAGGGATTTCTTGAGTCTTTCAAGCTCTCTGGTGCTCGATGCTACCTTTGGTCAGCTCAACCCTTCTGTCTTCTTTCTGATTTTTGCTTCACTAGTTCTTCTCTTCTTTGTATTTTGTCTTCCTCTCCATCCTCGGTTCCCGAATCCTCCTTTCTGTCTGGTTTGTACCTAGCTTCAAACCATTCAATCTCATGGCAGTTCATTTCCTCTTATACCTTCGTTGATTCGCTTGCTTGCAGCTGCACTTGGAGTTCCCTATTCCGGCGCCGTCATCAGGCTCACAGGGAGTGGCCACTTCTCCTCCTGCAAACTGCACCAACTTGCTTCGTTGGTTCAATTCTTTGGTTATGTCATGGAATGGGTCTTCTGCCACTTGGTGGTCAAAGCGGACTTCAAAATGTTCTAAATCGCTGATTACCAGTCCGTCAGTTCTGTCTTGTCCATCGGGTGAGATCTCAGCCATTAGATCTGGAGCCCCTAGATCCGATGTCGTTCGCTTGTCCCACGTGGTGGACTAGCTCGACTGTTAGAACATGATGAGTGATAGTTTTCTCTATCCTCACTTGCCATGCGTTGGGCGCTAAGTGGAATCACTCCTTTTTCATCAAAATTGCTTACAGCCCATGGATGCCCCTGGTCGATACTCCTGGTTTTTGGAGTGGGTCCTGCCTTGAGTGCTTAGCCTTTTGTCCCATGGTTTTCTGGCTCCCACATGACCGAGTGCTCAGGGCTTCTCCATTTCAAGGTTTTTTGCCCAGCTAATCGCACATCAAAAAATGCCTTTGTTTCCTAATCCGGCCTCGTAGGGGCTAATTTCACCTCCCGCGCAGTCTCCATGGACCTCTGTCAGTGCGCTTTCACTGACGTCCTCGTCATTCCACACTAGCTACCATTGCCACTGGTTTAGAGGTGTTTTTGATCGCTATTTTAAATTCTTTGAAGTCTATCCTGACCTGGTATAGCCATGGCTCTATTAATCAATCTTTATGGATCCAATTCAGATCACAGCCTTCCCGCTGAAAAGCTTTTGGACCACCAAAATTTGGTTTTCTTTCAAGCATCGACTAAGTGAGGGTACTGATGTCACACTTACCCAATCTTAATCCACCTTGCACTCCTTGGCTTTAAACCTTTGAGTCCATTTCTGAGGTACTCAACATCTCCTCTGCACGTTCTCCTCACCTTCCTGTCCAAGACTGTGTCTTCCTGCAATCCATTCAGATGTTCGGGTAGTAGGTCATCAATAGAAGACAATTTACTTTACTCTTCGGGATCTTCAATCACTGAAGGTTCAAACAATCTCAAGCAATGTGCATTTATGACTGAGTAGATGTTCATGTAAGCTGGTATATCAAGGAGAAAAGCATTTTCACCAATCTTCTCAAGTATCGTAAAAGGTCCATACCTGATAGGTTTTATCTTTTTACCTTCACCTTGCATCCTTTCCTTGCTGATATACAACTAGACCTGGTCACCAACTTGGAAACTATGCTCCATCTGATGCTTGTCATGCCTAGCCTTGTATTTGACTTGGCTCTTTTCCAGTTGTTCCTGTACTACCTGTTGGATCTCCTGGATTTGTTCAATGAACCTAGTTGCCTTGTCCACATCACTGTGTCCACCAATCATGGTAACTTTACCAAAGACAAGATCTAAAGGAGACCTTGGTATGAAACCAAACTAGGTCTCAAAAGGAGATCTCTGCGTAGAAGATTGTTTTTCTCTATTGCAAGCTGCTGCACATAACACTAATGTTCATCCCAAAGCTTAGGATGTTTGTTGTAATATCCTCTGAGTAAATGTATCACTGTCATGTTAACTACTTCTATCTAGCCATCATTTTGTGGATGAAAAGTTGTGCTTTTCTTCGGTAGGGTGTCCATAAGCTCCCACAGACTTGATCAAAACTTCTCCACAAATTGGGTGTCTCGATCAGATACAATAGAAGTGGGTAATCCAAAATGAACCCACACATGTTCAAAGAACAATTTTGCAGTTTGTTCAGCTGTAATCTGTTTATTACAAGGTATCAAAATACACATTTTGCTGAACCTATCCTCAACCACATACAGATAATCATGACCGTTTCTAGACTTAGGCAGTCCCCCAACAAAATCCATGGAAATACTTTCCCAAGGGTGAGAAGGAACTGGGAATGGAATGTACAAGCCTAGTATTCTATTATTGGGCTTGCTTTTGGCACACATAGTACACCCTCTTACATATCTAGAAACTGTCTCATTAATTTTTGGCCAATAACAAAATCTTTGCAGCTGTGTAACTATTTTACTTACCCCAAAGTGACATGATACCAGAGAAGTGTGTGTCTCTCTAATTATCTTTACTCTCTATGTTTTTGGAATGCAGAGTTTCCCACAATGATACAAGAGTAGGACCTTCACATGATAATCCAATTCTTCTACTCGTTTTCCTTGACTCAAAGTTGCATATACATCTTTAAAGTCTATATCTTGAGCATATTGTTCAATGTAGCTTTCATGTAGTAGAGAATTATGCTTAAGTATAGTAGATGCATTTATAATGGGTCTAGACAACACGTCTGCAACTTAGTTATGTATGCCCTTTTTATATCTGATGACCAAATGAAACTGTTGTAGAAAACCCATCCACCTGTAATATGTTGATTGCTACAACTTAGTTTGGGAGTGTAGGTATTGAAGTGGTTTATGATCAATATGAATTACTATCTCTTTGCCCATTAAGAAATGTTTCCACTTTTTCACACTCTGAACTAATGCATACAATTTTTTTTATCATATGTAGGATAGTTAACTACTGCAGAATTAAAAGTCTCAGAATGATAACATATGGGTTTACCGTGCTGTGTCAACACTACTCCCATGGCATACTCACTGGCATTTGTTTGGATCTCAAATGGTCTTTGTAGATCAGGAAGTGCTAGTACAAGTATTGTACTAATCTTTTCTTTCAAGGTGTCAAAAGCTTTTTGATGTTTGCCTCCCCATTGAAACACCTTGTTCAATCCTGTCAAAGCATGTAGGGGAGGTTCAATTGAGGAAAAGTTAGAGATGAACTTTCTCCAATATTGTGCTACTCATAAGAAGCTTCTCACTTCTATAGCAGACTTGGGTTTAGGCCAGTTCACAATGACAGCCACTTTAGAGGGATCTATTTTCAATTCACCACCCCCTACTATATGACCCAAAAACTTTAGAGATGTTTTTCCAAATTCACATTTTGAGAGTTTAACATAAAGTTTTTCTCTTTTCAAAATATTTAATGTCTACTTAACATGCTTTAAGTGTTCTTCCGACCTCCTACTAAAAATTAGAATGTCATCCAGATACACAATAACGAAATCATCAAGAAATGTCCTAAGTATATCATTTATTAATCTCATGAAAGTAGCAGGGGCATTGGTTAAGCCAAAAGGCATAACCAGACACTCATACAATCCCTGCATCTTGCTCTGCAACTTCGACTTGATGGTATCCACTGTGCAAATCCAGCTTGGTGAAATAAACAACTTCCTTAAATTGATCTAAAAGATCATCTATGCGAGGAAGGGGATAATGATTTTTTATTATTATCTTATTCAGTGCTCGGTAGTCAATGCACATTCTCCATGATCCATCTTTCTTCCTCACCAAAATGATGGGTGACCCACATGGTGATGTGCTACGCCTGATGAACCCCTTCTCAAGCAACTCTTGCACTTGCCTCTTGATTTCAGCATTCTCTAAAGCAGAAAGCCTATACATCCAATGTTAGGAAATGCAACATCTTGTTGTAGAATAATATCATGTACTATTTCATTTTTGTGTGGCAAACCTTTAGGTTCCTGAAACAAGACATCATACTTTGAAACAATCTTTTCTATATCAGCTCTTTGCTTAGCATTACAACCCTCAAATACATTGGTTTGATCAGGTTTCTTTTTCTTTACAACCATTAGTAAGAATTGTTTGCATGAATTTATCATTCTTTTATTGTACCCTTATTTTATGAGAGTATAATTATTCTTAAGCTTATGAGCTCTTACAAAGTATTCAATTCCATCTTTAACAAGTAGATACTTGTTCTCAGCTCTATAGAAAATAACTTTTTTATCATACAAGTAAGGACTCCCTAAAACAATTCCACATATATCCAAAGGAATTATGTCTAACTCAACCTCATCTACAAAAGCTGACCCAAAAGAAAAATTGAGTTTGCACTATCTAGTCACTTGTAGTTGTGCTTTATCATTCAACCATCCTAATGGGTATGGTTTCTTGTGAGGTGTAGTTGCTAATCCCAATTTCTTTACAATTGCTTCAGAAATCAAATTCACATGTGAGCTACTATCAAACAAAGTATCAACCTTTTGATGTTTGGAAACAACTCGAATATGGAAAAGCTCATGTATTTTTCTCTCATGTTCTTCACTAATAAGATATTGAGAAGAATTATTAGTAGATGCTTTAGAATTCTTACCTTTTATTCCTATGGCTGCAATGATTGTTTCATCTCCCGAGTTTAACCCCAAATCTTTTTGAATAGTTGCAACAGTTTTCTTCTTCTTGCCCTGAAACTTCTTAGGTCTCAACTTTGGATGCAGAATCCAACAATGCTCATCATCATGTGCATCCTATTTATAGTGAGTGCATGAAGCTTTACCTTTATGTGCAGTGTTAGCCTCCCTTGCTTTCCACTTATGCTTTCTTTTATCCTTGCTCTTGCTTGCAGTGGGTTGGGATGGTCCCCCAACTTTTGGATGTCCATTATTTCCTCTAGCTTCTAGATGAGTAGCTTGTACAGATACCTCATCTATGCTAATGGGATTAAACATGAGGATGGTATGCCTCATGTAGCTGTGTAGACCACCGATGTACTTCAAAAGAGTCTCTGGTGAGTCTAATGAGATCCTAATAATTAATGCCATCTTTCTAAATTCTTGAGTATACCCTTGCACACTTTTCCCTTTCAACTACAGAAGAGTTTGCCAACTCATCATGGCTTGTTGCATAGAGGCCAATGGGTAGAATTGCTTCTTCATGGTAGAAACAAATTCACTCCAGACAGAGATAGTCTTAGCATGTCCTTTTATGTCAGCTTGGGTTCTACCTTCCCACCAACCCAAGGCAGTGCCTCCTAGGCATAGGCTTGCCAACTGAATTTTGCTCTTGTCTAAGTCGATGTTCTGCACTCTGCAATACACATCAATTTGTCTAATCCAATTGTCCAACTTTTCAACATTTAGCTCTCCATCATATATAGGCAAGTCAAATTTAACATCTAGCTTCATCAAATATGCTTTCTTATTATGCACAGGCTATTAGAAGGTGTGAGAAAGTTTTCCTCTTTCCCTTTTCCTTTTGAGTGGCCATGGTTATGAGATTCTTCTTCTTCTTTGTCTCGTTTAGAACCTGATGAATCTTCATCCTTATGCTTTCTAAAGTCCCTATACATTTCTTCTACCATAGACTTTATAGCTAGGAAACTTTCTATGGGTTGAGGGTATGGATCCATAGAACCTTCCTCTGACATTATCTTGCGAGGATAAACTCTCCCAATTTCAGGATTAGTTTTGACGAACTCTCTTTCTCCTAATTTGAGCTTTGATCTAGTGAGCATTCAATAGCTAAACCAACACAAGCTTGTCTAACCTTACAACCTAAAGCTCTGATACCACTTGATTTGATAATCACCCTCTGAGTGACCACAGTTAAAGATTTATTAAATGAAGGTATTACAAACTCATATGTTGGTGTGTGTGTCTATGTTATTTAAGCAATGGATCGATCAGATTACAAATACACAGAACACTTGAAAATGGAAAACAACAAAGAAACACAGTAAGAAAATACAAGAACACAAGAAATTAATAAGGAGTTCACCTATCCTCCAGGGCTATATCTCTGGTCTAGCTCTCAATGGTGGCCTTCTTTTATTGTGTCTTGAAGAAGAGAATTCGAATGAAGGAGCTTAACAGGAGTCTCCTGAAACAAATTGGCTTGGCAGGGTGGTTCTTGGATTCCCCAAACCACTGGAGTACACAGACTCTCTTCCTTACCAGCTCTTTGACCTCTCCGGTCTGACAGATCCTCTCAGGGATTGCTTGAGTCTTTCAAGCTCTCTCGTGCTCGATGTTGCCTTTCGTCATATCGGCCTTTTTTTCTTCTTTCTGCTTTTTGCTTCACTGGTTCTTCTCTTCTCTGTCTTCTGTCTTCCTCTCCATCCTCGGTTCCCGACTCCTCCTTTCTGTCTAGTTTGTACATGGATTTAAACCATTCAAGCTCATGGTTGTTCATTTCCTCTTCTACCTTTGTTGCTTTGCCTGCTTGTAGCTATGCTTGGAGTTCCCTATTCCGGTGTCATCATCAGGCTCACAGGGAGTGACCACTTGTCCTCCTGCAAACTGCACTAGTCTGCTTTGTCAGTTCAATTCTTTGGTTACGTTGTGGAATGAGTCTTCCACCACCTTGGCAGTCAAAGCAAACTTCAAAATCTTCTAAATCGTGGCTTACCCCTCTGTCAATTCCATCTTCTCCATCAGGCGTGATCTTAGCCATTAGATCTAGAGGCCCCAGATTCGACGCCATTCGCTCATTCGGCATGGTGGACTAGCTCAACCATTAGCACGTGATGAGCAACAGTTTTCTCTCTCCTCCACTTGTAATGCGTCACGCGCTGAGTGGAATCACTCCTTTTTCATCACAACTGCTTACCACCCACGGATGCCCTCGATCGATACCACCGGTTTTAGAGTAGGTCCCATCCTGAGTGCTTAGCCTTATGTTCCATGGTTTTCTGGCTCCCATGTGACTGAGTGCTCGGGGCTTCTCCATTTGGAGTTTTTTCACCCAGCGATTTGCGATGCCTCTTTTTCCCTATCCAATCCTCCCAGGAGCTAATTTCTCCTCCCGTGTAGTCTCCATGGGCCTCGGTCAGTGCTTTTTGACTGAGGTCCTCATCATGTCATGCTGGCTGCCATTGCCACTACTATAGAGGTGTTTTTGATCACTGTTTTAAATCATTTGAAGTCTGTCCTGATCTGGTATAGCCATTACTCTGTTAATGAATCTTTATGGATCTAGTTGGATCATCGTCAAGTGATTGAGGAAGCCCTTTGCTTCTTCTTGCACCAACAGGAATAGCTACTTTTAATATACATGCAAAAGCAATACACTCAGCTCTAAAAATTTCAATTGGAGATATGCGGCCACTACAGGGGCGGTCACTTGCAGTATTCCAAGAAGAAATGTGACATGTTAGATATGTATTGACTGATGAAATGGGCTTTCTGGGATCAAGGTTGTTTATGCAAATAGATGCTCGATTATGAGAAGCATTTCCAGAGAAAAGGAATTGTCCTTTTGGTGGGAGATCCATCATCCTTGAGGGTGACCTTGGCCAACTGCCTCCTGTCAGAGATAAGCCTTTGTATGTAGGTCATACAATAGGGAAGGTCTTGTGGAACAAATTCAAAATTATTGTCACTCTTGACACAATCTTTCACCAACAAGGGAATAATGAGAAACAATCTTGTTTTTGTAGAGTCCTCAATAACATAAGAAATGTAGAACCTCTTCTTGAAGATTGGGACTTTCTTATGTCTCGGGTTGATATGAGGTTGCATCCTACAGAAAGAGGTTTATTTAATGCAGCAGTTCGCATGTTTCCAACAAATAATTTGGTGTCCTTGCATAATAGGCATATGTTAAAATCATTAAATTCTCCAATTGCATGATGTGTTGCTGAATATTCAAGGCGTTTAGAAATCGGTGGTGTTGATGATGATCAATTGGACCATGAAGTTTTGTTGTGTCGTGGTCAGCGTGTTATGTTGACATGTATTTTATGGGTTGAAGCTGGCTTGGTGAATGGTGCACTTGGTTTTGTTAAGGATATATTCTATTCGCCTACCTCTAAGCCACCTCGACTTCCAATGTTCACAACTGTTGTTTTTGATAAGTATGTTGGTGTTCCATTTGATGCAAGCAATCCAAACATTGTCCTTATCACCTCGGTGACAAGAGGAAATCGAAAACAAATTCCTTTGAAGATGGCATGGGATCTTAATCCACAAGTCACAAAGATTGAATTTAGAACGAGCGTAAGTTGATAACGAGAATAAAGAGAAGCAAGGCCTTACCTTCACAGATGGTTTACGCATTGCATTGCCTTTTTCTTTCCAAATTTATGCCAAGATAAAAGATAGCAACAATGTGAACCTTGAAACGGGAACTGATGTTGTTACTCGTTTCATAGAGAAAGCAAAAAATTGACCCGATTTTGAGAAGGGACAATGCAGAACACACATATTTTTTTTAGAACATAGTTTTTGGCACTTTAAATAACCGATACGATTACCCATTTTGTAGGGGTAGTAAAAATGGAACCCGATTTTGAAAAGTGGTGACGTAGAATACAATTCTTTTCTCTTGGAGCATATTTTTGACAATTTAGATTTTCTTATGTATCAAATATAAATATTTGTTTTTAAATGTTAGTGATTTTCATGCTGATTTTGAAACGCGTTGATACAACATACCTTTTTTTTAGAGGAATTCTTTTTCACACTTTAAAATTTAGTATGTCCA
>APFE030737984.1:19297-29419 GCA_000404065.3 Pinus taeda | reverse complement strand
ATATACTTTAATTTATGTTTTGTTAATTTTTAAACTTTTTTTGTTTTGTGTTTTTTCATTGTTTTATTTTTTTAATTTTTAATTTTATTTTATGTTTTCATTATTTGTTTGACAAAATATTTTACGTTATTATTTCGAAATGTTGAAATATTACCCTTGAAAAAAAAAAAAATCAAATGTAACCACTTTTCGTTTTGGGTGTGTTTTTTTGCACAAAAAATTGGTTTTCACCGCCATTTTTAAAAGATGTTCAAAATTTACCCTAGAAAAAAAAGGTGTTATTCCAACATCAACACTTTTCGTTTTTAGCATTGTTTTTGATGTTTTTTAGGGGTTTCGTTGGCCAAACTTCCCATTTCAAAGTTTACATTGTTTAGCGCATATGTTACAATTAGGAAGAAGGAAGAGGAATGATTGAAGTCCATATCACTATGAAATACAACTAATAACATTGTGACCTTCTTTATAGTTTTGAACTTCAATTTTGTAGTGGATTATTTGATTTAGACAAAACAAAAAATATATGTTAAGACTCAATGTTCTTTATGTGGTTGCAAAGTTGGTTAAATTCATGTATTCATATCAATGTATTTATGGCTTAAATTCTATTTATTGTCTCAGCATGAAAATAAATAATAATCCCTTGAGTTTATTATTCCTTTGGGTTTATTATATCAATCCCTTGGGTTTATTATTCCTTTGGGTTTATAATATCAGTCCCTTTTGTTTAATAGTATTTCGTTTGGTTCATAATCCCCTGGAGTTTCAATATTAATCCCTTGGATTTATAATATCAATCGCTTGCGTTTATTATTCCTGAGTCAAACATGGTTTATTAGATGTCGAGCATGGTCCAACATGGAATTGTCTTAAGGATTGTCTCAATATGAGAATCAATGATGTCCCATCATGTTTATTTTAATGTTTAAAATATTTGTCTTAGGGTTTATACACATTGGGTTTATAATATTGGTCCCTTGGGTTTAATATTATTCCCTTCGGTTCATAACCCCTTGGGGTTTAATAGTAATATCTCCATTTTATTATTCCTTTCGGTCTCTCATATTAATCCCTTGGGTTTGTTATTCCCTTAGGTTTATAATATCGATCATGGTAAACCATTATTAATCATAGCCAACCATGGTCAACCATGCTTGAATGTCACATTTTCACAAGGAATTTCTAACAATGAAGATAAATGATGTTTATTTTACTATTTGTAGTATTTATATTTGGGTTTATGAATGTTGGGTTTATAATATTAGTCCCTTGGGTTTAATATTATTCCCTCGGGTTCATAATCCTTTAGTGTTTTAATATTAATCCCTTGGGTTTATTATTCATTTGGGTTTATAATATCAATGCCTTGGATTTATGATTACCTCATGTTTATAATATCAATCATGGTCAACCATGGTTGAATGTCACACTGTCACAAGGATTGTCTCACAATGAATAAATCATGTTTATTTTAGTCTTTGTAATATTTATATTTGTGTTTACAAATGTTGTGTTTATAATATCGATCATGTCAAACCATTGTCAATCATAGCCAACCATGGTCAACCATGCTTTAATATCACATTTTCACAAGGATTTTCTAACCATGAAGATAAATGATGTTTATTTTACTGTGTGTAATATTTATATTTGGGTTTACGAATGTTGGATGTATAATATTAGTCCCTTGGGTTTAATATTATGCCCTTGGGTTTATAATATTAGTCCCTTTTGTTTAATAGTATTCCCTTTGGTTCATAATCCCTTGGGGTTTTAGTATTAATCTCCTGGGTTTATAATATGAATTTCTTGCGTTTATTATTCCTTTGGGTTTCACATATTAATCCTTTGGGTTTATTATTCCCTTAGGTTTATAATATCGATCACAGTAAACCATTGTCAATCATATCCAACCATGCTTGAATGTCACATTTTGACAATGATTGTCTCAACATGAAAATAAATAATAATCACTTGGGTTTATTATTCCTTTGGGTTTATTATATCAATCCCTTGGTTTTGTTATTCCCTTGAGTTTATAATATTAGTCCCTTGGGTTTATTAATATTGGGTTTATAATATTAGTCCCTGGGATTTAATATTATTCCCATGGTTTCGTAATCCCTTGGGGTCTTAGTATTAATCCCTTCATTCTATTATTCCTTGGGTTTCTAATATTAATCCCTTGGGTTTATTATTCTCTTAGGTTTATAATATCGATCATTGTAAATGGTTGTTAATAATAGGCAACCATGCTTGAACATCACACTGTGACAAGGATTGTGTCACCATGAAAATAAATAATAATCCTTTGGGTTTATTGCTCCCTTGGGTTTAGTATACCAATGCCATGGGTTTATTATTAGCTTGGGTTTATATTATTAGTGACTTTTGTTTAATAGTATTCTCTTTGGTTCATAATCTCTTGGGGTTTTAGTATTAATCCCTTGGGTTTATAATATCAATCACTTGGGTTTATTATTCATGGGTCAAACATGGTTTACTATGGTGTCAACCATGGTCCAACATGGAATTGTCATAAGGATTGTCTCAATATGAGTAATTCCTTGGGTTCATTATTCCCTTGGGATTATATTATTAGTCCCTTTTGTTTAATAATATTGCATTAGGTTCATAATCCCTTGCTTTTATAATATCAATTGCTTGGGTTTATTATTCCCGAGTCAAACATGGCTTATTATAATGTAGACCATGGCCCAACATGGAATTGTGTTAGGAATTGTCTCAATATGTAAACCAATGATGGTTGATCATGTGTATTTTAACGTTTATAATATTAGTCCCTTGGATTTAATATTATTTCGTTGGGTTCATAATCCTTTGGGGTCTTAGTATTAATCTCTTCGTTTTATTATTCCTTTGGGTTTTTCATATTAATCGCTTGGGTTTATTATTCCCCTTGGTTTATAAAATCGATCATGGTAAACCATTGTCAATCATAGCCAACCATGCTTGAACGTCACATTATGACAAGGATTGTCTCACCATGAAAATAAATAATAATCCCTTGGGTTTATTATTCCTTTGGGTTTATTATATCAGTCCCTTAGGTTTATTATTCCCTTGGGTTTATATTATCAGTCCCTTTTGGTTAATAGAATTTGCTTTGGTTCATAATCCCTTGGGGTTTTAGTATTAATCCCTTGGGTTTATAATATCAATCGCTTGGGTTTATTATTCCCGAGTCAAATATTGTTTATTATGATGTCGACCATGGTCCAACATGGAATTTTCATAAGAATTATCTCAATATGAAAATAAATGATGGTCCATCATGTTTATTTAAATGTTTATAATATTTTTCTTAGGGTTTATATACGTTGGGTTTATAATATTGGTCTGTTGGGTTTAATATTTCTTTCAAAAAAATTTCTTAAATAAATTTCTTTCTGGTTGTAGGGAAATTGTGCTTAATACATTAATAAATATTATTTACTGTCACTTATTTGTCACTTAAATATATGTTCTGTCTTTGAATGAAGGATCTAGAAACTTGGTCTTTAACGCTTGGTACATATATGACTAGAACATCTCAGACCATTGCAATTGTAATCGCAATTAGTCGTAATCACAATCATCCCTTTATGCACCCTTAATAATATTGGATTTATATATAAATCCTTTGTATCTGCGCTTTTGAAAATATAACATAAAATGTGCTTTTCCCACTTTTTATATTGTTAGCACGATTTTCGAGGCATACCTCTCATCGCAATCGGCAATCGACGTTTCCCCATATATAAATATATTATATATATATATATATATATATATATATATATATATATATATATACATTATATCATTGATATGACGGACCCACCACAGTCGTGAAACATAATGTATAGGCTTTCAAGTTCAGCTTACCCATATTGCAATTGGCAATCATTTCTATTATAATCTCTTTATAATTGAAATATATAAAATGAATAATCATAAAATAATTTTTGACATGACGGACCTAATGGGACCTACAACCATAATGAATATACCTTTCGGGTCCAGCCCGTGATCGTAAATCGCAATCACTGATCATTGAATGCACCAACATACGTATTCAACGTTTTACGAAGCCGTTGGGCTATTAAAACATAACGTAAATATGTTCTGGGTATGGCTTACCCATATCGCAATTGACAATCATTGAATGCATCAACATACGTATTCAGCGCCTTACGGACCCCTCGGACTATTAAACATAACATAAATATGTTTCTGGTGCGCCACCATCAATCGCAATCGGTAATATTTATATATGTAGATACATATAACTGCAGACCTGCCGAGACTTTTCAACAAAATATAAATGTGTTTCGTGTCCGCATTGCTCATCACAATTGGAATGAGTGATTCCTGTGGTAATAACCTCTCACTGCACTTTGCAGCGATTTATTGCATTTTATATGCGATTATATATATATATATATATATATTATATATATATATATATATATAATATTATATATATATATATAAGGGGCCACTACATATAACTTCTTATACTATGGGTTGATTTAATTCTTTCCTATATCGGGGCCAATTCTTTTACACCTCTTTCTTTTGTCATTTCAATGTATAATAAACAAAATACTTCATTTCCTTTAGACTCTATGGATGTAAAGAAAATAAGAGCTTCATTAAGGATGAACCCCTGCAATGATTTTTAGACCTCTGCTAGTGATATAATTGATAAATAAACTTAAAGCACAATATAAGCTACAATAATTTCTTCAGGTTTCTCATATTAATCCTTGTGTTTATTATTCCCTTAGGTCTATAATATTGATCATGGTAAGCCATTGTCAACCATAGCCAACCATGCTTGAATGACACATTGTGACAAGGATTGTTTCACCATGAAAATAAATAATAATCCCTTGGGTTTGTTGTTCCTCTGGGTTTATTATATCAATGCCTTGGGTTTATAATATCAATCACTTGGGTTTATTATTCGTGAGTCAAACATTGTTTATTATGATGTTGACCATGGTCCAACATGGAATTGTCATAAGGATTGTAAGGAATAATAATAATATTGATTATATTATTATTCATAATAATAATAATATTGATTATATTATTATTATATTAATAACTATATTTTATATTATTATTATAATAATATAATATTATTATAATATTATAATGAAATATTATTAATAACTATATAAATATTAACAACGAGATTATTTCTATATTATTATTATATAAATCTTATATTAATATTATAATAATAATATAAACTCCTAATAATATTTGAAAAACGCACATGTATATCAACAATAGCAAAGTTTGAAAGACATGTTAATTCACATAAGGAAATAAGACAAAAAATTCCACTCTTGATAAAAAAAAAATTTAGAATTACATAAAATATAAACTCCTAATAATATTTTAAAATCACACATATATATCAACGATAGAAAATTTTCAAACACATGTTAATTCACATAAGAAAATAAGACCAAAACATCCACTCTTGATAAAAAAAATATTTAGAAGTGTAGAAGTGCAACTTCTTGTTGAGTATGGAGCATGATTGTTTAGAGGTCTTTGTTTCAGCCGGTTGTATACCCCAGGCAGTTTGTATACCCCTCCATGTGGGGGGGTGCAGGGGGGACTTGTCCTCCCCATGGGGGTTTGGGGGGGTCGATCCCTCCCGGCTGGGGGGTCCAGGGGCTAGTGGTCCCCCAACGGGGCTTTTGGGGACAATGCCCCTGAAGCTAAAAATAGATGTAGAATTGGCTTCTAAAAGTATAGTAATTTCTAGTCAATCTAGGCCGTTCATTAGGTGAATTATCTGATGGTAGAAATTACGTTTAGTTTAGGGTTTTTTACCCTAGAAGGCAACCCCTGTCTTTGTATGAGGGCATTGTATTTGAGGCTGTGTAATTCATGTGTATTCTCTAAGTGAGAAGCACAGAGGTGAGACTGTGAGAGAAAACAAAGGATATTACAACGGATTTGCTGTAGGTTGTGTCTCTTCATTTTGTTGGATAATAGAAAGGAAGCACTAGCTGTTTGGGGTGGACGTAGCCCAAACAGGTTGAACCACGTATATCTGTGTCTCTCTTATTTTATTGATTTTCTGTGTTTATATTTCTGCAATATTTTATGTGTTCCATTGCTCCGTAATATATAATTTTATAACACTTCCGAGGTCAAGCTTTATAGAAATTGAGGACCCTTTCTAAATACATGAAAGTGTCCTTAAATAATAAAAATAAAAACTAACTATCAATAAAAATACCTATGTGTTGTTAAAACTGTAAACTTGAAAATCTGAGATTTGCTTTATCAAAATAGCAATGTGATAGCGATTGGACTAATTCATTGAATCTACTTCCTTTCTTGTTCTTACAGTTGAAAAATTACGAGCATTGGCTAGATTTCCGGAGGATGGCTCATCCTGGAATGTAGCTGCATTGTGTAGGTGGCATCAGAGAGTTTGGGAATCATTCGGTTAACTGCATCATAAAGGCATTTCATGGCCATTTGTTTGCTATGTGGCTTTACTAGAAAATGCCGGAATGCATCCCATGTCAAATTTTGCAGTTCTCTGATTTGTTCCTCTCTATTTGCGAGATCTTGTCTCCATTGATGTTCTATTACTTTTTCTTTCAAGAGTTTTCATGAGAGGAATCAGAGACCAAATTAGCCATATATAAATTGTCATTTACTAATTCGATTACTTTGTTCATTACATCTCTGGCTCTAGAACTCGCCCTCTCGACTTTCATTATATGTGATTCCCACTGTGAAAACAAGATTTCCTTGTGTGATTGTCGTATTTTAGGCAAATTGGCAGCCTTTCATTCTTCTGAATCTTGCCAAGAGAGAAAATTTGATATATTTTCATCTACTTTTTCCAACTCCAGTTTAGTTTCAACTGCCTTATCAATCAATGATGGAGAGATGTGACAAAAAGGGTCAGCCAAATATATATTATGGCAAAGGATGTTTAACTGCTGGGATAAGGATTTGGTTACTTCGAAGGCTTCTTTCTTGAGTTCACTAACCTATGGATAACATTCATACTTTTCAATATGTAATTGAAGTTTTGCAATTTGATCTTCCTTAGCCTTTTTTTCCTATTCAATTGCCATCCGAAGCCTACTTAGCTCTTGAGACAATTTCTGTTTTTTCTGGAGATCCTGTTGATCAATCTTCTATTTCTCTAGATTAAATTGCTCTTTTAATTGCTCATTTTGCTATCTCCGCTCGGCTAGCTACTGTTCAAGCTTACTAATCCTTTGTTGTTCCTCTGCTGATTGCATTTCAAGTTGATTGATCCTCTAGTCCTCTTCTCTGATTAGCTGACTTACTTCTAAGGCTTTGTCCATTGTTGTAGCTGTGTAAGCCCCTGCATACTGAGATAATTTTGTTAAATCCTTAGAAGGATTAACTTCGGAGTCTTTCCATACCGCGCCCATCCGTTCGGAAAGAGGAGTTGAAAGAGGTCCTTGATCACTTTTCCTCTTTTGCCTCTGTCTCTTGACAACAACTCTATGCTTTGGATTGTAGAATACATCTGGTGGTGGTATTTATTGTAATTTTAGAACAATCCCCTGTGTGGGAATTTTTTCTAATTATTTCAATATCCTGCTGAATTTTGTGTGTGCCAATTGCCCCTTGAATTGGAACATTAGTAACCTCAAGTTCTAGTGATTTTGATGTAGCGAGTTCTTTGGAATCATTCGGGTTTTTTATGATTGGATCAAACTACTCGCATTACTTGATTAAAGTAGGATCAATCGTAGCATTAGTATCAAGGATCTCAGTAGTCCCTTCATTGGTCTGGTCCTTCTCAGGACTTTTCTCCCTTTCAGGGTTCTTTTCCTTTTCAGGAGTCTTCTCTGTAGTTTCTCCTTCACTGTGGCCCTCATGTTGCACCATAAGGGTGGTATTTAATAAGTCTAGAGGTAGAGTTTGCAACCTCTGTGTTCTGGAGTTTAGAAATCACTCTAATCCCTCTGCTCCCAATCTCATTTTTGCAAGATGTTTTACTTGAGAAAATAACTAAGCTGAAGTGAAAAAATCATCATAATCATTTTTCTTATGTTCAAACTTGGCAAGTTTGACATGAGAGGTAAAGTTGTAGGCAATTGCTTTTGGATCATACTGCCTCTTTGGAATCACTGCTAACTTTAACATTTTAATTTTCTCATCTTGCTTCTCTACATGTTTAAAGTCATGCAGTGTATAAGTACCACATCGGAGGGGGAATGTTGGCCACATTTTATTTTTGGACTCCATTAGGTTTCTAGACATCCCTGCTTCTGTTATCTGATAAGCTATTTCTCTGACAAATAGTTTATTAGGAATGTATAAGGGGAGGACATGTGGATTTGTAGTGCTGCCAAAAGCTATGATATAGGTGAACTTCTCTTCATTGAACCAGCTACCAATTGATGTTAGATCAACAATGGCTTCATCGGACAACCGAGTAGCAGGTTTTTTGAATATATCATAGTGAACGGGCAAGACAAAATCATTGCAGATTCTATAAAGATGGTTTTTATAATGGTCCTTCCATAAATACTTATGATAGAAATGAATAGGGGTTGCATCTCGTGGAGTCCATTTGCAGCCTAAAATGGGGTAATCAGAATTAGAATAGATGGTATCCATGATGTAGGCACTTATATAAAATGGAGGTATTTCCCGAGTAGTCACAAACTTGTTTTTTATGTAATCAAGGATTTTATTGGCCATTTTATCAGAAATAATGTTTTCCCAATCCATCATATAATATTTAACTTTTGCTTCCATTAAGGGCACCATTTCTATAGAAAACCTGGCTGAATCAACAACTCCAAAGTGTCTACATATCATAGCACTAGCATAGCAGTAGGGAGATGTTAAGGAGTCTACAGGGTACATACCTGATGATTCGTGCTTGTGTTTGTTTGGTAAATACCTCCACTGCCTAATAGGGTCTGACTCCAGGTCATTACCTTGGCGAAAGCTTCTACAAATGCCACATTGTAATGCTTCTATGGTTGTGGAAAATGGTACATCTTTTTTATATCTTTTCCCTAAATGACCGAGACATCTTTCCATCAGCTCTAAAGAATGCTCTGTTAGTTATGTTGGTACTTTCAATTACCCATCTCACCAAGTCATTGTAGGGTAATATTTTGGCATAGGCGGCTATTCTGTGAAGAAAAGAGCTGGCCAAAGCTTTTAGAGTATTCTTTGACTTGTTGCTTGAATCTACTATTCTCCTTTCTTCTTCAATCTCTGCTCGGTCCTCGCCTTCTAGTAAATTATATATGCTTTCCCATGAAGTCTTGCCTAGACTGAGGCAGGTAGTGTCAAATATGAATACCCTCTTTTCTGGTTCATCCTTGATTATGGAGTGAACCTTCACACTCTTTGATTTCTTTGACATTTCTGCTCGATTTATGAATTCAACCTTGCTCTGCAAAAAGAAATAGAAGACCGTAATAGAGGAAAAATTCGTTGAAAGCTAACACACTATTCGGGTTTTAATATGTTATGCTATCACAGATGAAAACCTCGAAGGATTCAACCATAATTTCTCTATTAATGATTTCCGTAGCTGCCAAATCGTGATACTTAAATTCCATAATGATACGTCCCATCCCAAATCTGAGGAGGCACAAACGTTATGTTTTAGTTATTTCCTTTTCATAACTCTGATTGTGATAAATAGTGAATTGTCATAGGAAGGCGGGATAGCCTTTAAGAAATCGATAAATCGTTTGTTTCTCATTTATAGTTGATTTATGCTTTTGGACCTGCAAACATTTGTTTAACAATCATATTTACCCTTTATTGAAAAGCACGCTTTCCAATAATAAAATCGCATTGGGGGATTTCAAATGGGCATTTGGTATGCGTCTTGGGATTTCACCAATGCACGATTGCGATCGGCTTGTCAGATCTCAAATATTATGCCCGTGCATTCATAAATCATCAGGTCAGCTTTCCTTATCAATGTTGCACTACTACTCCTCTGCAACCCGAAGCCCGATCTCTGATAAGCGATCGCCGATCACTTATATGTATGAATATGAATAAAGATTACCGATTGCAATTAACGTTGGTCGACCCAAAAGACATTTACATTATTAT
>APFE030737984.1:4141-15819 GCA_000404065.3 Pinus taeda | reverse complement strand
ATAATAATTATTAATGTGGTTGATATAAGCCTATCGGCGCATATCAACCGCATTGGAAAATGTGGTTAATATATATACTTCATATACCCCTATCATGTATATGAAGCATATTTACCTTGGGAAATATGGTTGTGCTAGTTTTAAAATTTTCATATGTTGCCCTTTTCACTCAATTAAAAAGTTTTTTTTTTTTTTTATTACAAGAAACTAAAAATTATATTTTGATATTTCCTTAATGAAGTTGTTTTAATTTTTAAAACGTAATAATTTATAATGGTATAATAAAGTGGTCAAACTCTTTTAAGTTGTCAAACTTTCTTATGACTTGGATTCATGGGTTCCAGTGTGTGTACTTTATTATAAAAATGTTTTTCTAAAGAAAATTTTGATAATGAGAAGTAATTTTTTTTATAACATATAGATTTTTCTTTTATTAGATGATTTGAGGAGGAATTTAAATCTCTTAACTTATAAGTCAATATCTAAAATTTATATCATAATTTTATTATCAATTTTTGTACTTTGATTGGGTTTCATGCAAATATAAAATAAAATAATCAGCTTTGCATATCATGATAAATATAAAATTGTTAAACATGTAAATGGTAGACATATAGGATGAATGATAAGGATGAGAGTATTTATAATGATATACATTTATAGTACATGGTGTGACCCTTGGACTCCTTTTGGCTATTCAGCTTCCACACCAACACTTAGAGGATTAGGTGTCCAACATTACCCCATTAATCCAAAGGGGTATGTATGAGTCTAAGAAGAGATTTGTAATACAAAATGTGCAAAAATGCATGGCAGCACTAGGTTGAAAGTGCTCTCTGAAATGTTGGGATAAGGTGGGCGGTTTAAAGATGAGCAACAACACTGAAACACTTAGTGCAGTTCCCATAAATCTTCCATGTCTAGCAAGAAACTGAGGTCTTCTGCTAGAGGAAGTGCTCTTGATGTTTTGAAGAGGGAAACCTTCAACCATGAAAATGAGGTCCCACCCCTCATAAAAGGGAGAATCTCGACCTGAAAAGGGATGTCTCAACCTATGATGGTTTAAGGATTATCACCAACTCTAGAATAGTTAATACAATTCCTGGAACTCTTTCAAAACTGACAAGAAGCTGAAATCTTCTGCTAAAGGAAGTGTCTCCAATTCTTTGAAGAGACATCACCAATTGAAGCCATGCTCAAGGTTATCTTTGCTTCTAGCTACAACTTTGAATCTGGTATGGCTGGCTCTGTCTCAGGCTCACTTGATGTGGCTTTGAAGCTTGTAGATGACCATCACTTCCCCTGTGTCAGATACAAGGTGAGATGATAGAGAAAACTCAACTGCAGAACTGCTTAATACTCTAGAACAAGTTGAGACATATGACTGAAATATCTTCTTGGTCGTTGATGCCCATTGCCAAGAAGCGATCCATCCAAGATGAATTTGTTTTATTACAGGAGGCTTGTTTTTGAAGCATTTGTTTGAAGAATGACTAGTTTTATGAGAGTGCTTACATGGACAAAGATAAAAACAATGATCTTTCATATGGCCAACTCTGTCACATTGTTGGCATTTCACAATTTTTTGTTGTTGTTGTGCAAGAGGAGCAGAATTTGGAACAACTGAAGGTGAACTGTCATGAAGGAATCCATCACTTTGAAACTGGATGGGCTTTGAGTAATCGAATATGAAAGGAAATGTCCTTGCCATATCTAAGAACAGTTTTGTGCTTGTTTTGGAAAATCTCTTTGCAAGGTCTGATGATGGGCTAGGGAATTACAGAGTGAACTTCTGCTTCTTTCTGCAAATCTGCTCCTTCATTGGGTACTAGATCAACAATATTGATTTGTTGTTGATGGGAGTTTGTCTCAATCTTTAACAGAGGATTGTTCTGAATAGAAAACAATTCAAAATGATGCTTTTTCCATTGTAACTCATCTCGCTGGATTTGAGACTCTAGTTGCAAAAAATCAATCTTTTCCTTTACATTTTGTAAACATATTTTAATGTCGGAAATATTTCCCTTTTGATCTTTACCATCTCATATATGGTGGAATGTATTAGGATATTCAATAACTTTAATGCATATTCAAGTTCGGCCATTGTCTCGATAGATCAATAATGATATGAAAATGATTTTTGCCACAATGATCTCCACTATGGGTGATTTTCATAAGTTTATTCACTATATAATGCTTTTAAGGCTTCCACATGCAGTCATAGTCTCCAAATAAACTTGTACTTTTCAATAGAAACTTTAGAAATTAAATTCAATAGCCATTAAGTGACCGCTCCTATAGAATGGACATTTTTCATTCAAAAACTTCATTATACAATGAGTAGAATGGAAAATAGAACTTGATAATTAAATGGTAGCCAACACAAATCAGTACATAAGCAATTATGAATCCCCAGAATGACACCTCAACCTCTGTTTATGATGTAAACTACCCAAGAAATGGAAGCACAGGTTCCTCTTCACCACAATCCTTGTATCTTCAAGAGAGAGGCGAGAGCCCTTTACTTTCAAGCTTGGCTAAGGACAAGTTATCGACGGATGGGACCGAGGCTGAACATGCAATATTCATGATACCTCCATCATTTACATAAAATTCCATGCCTTCTTCTGGAATTTTCTCCACGAGCATTGGATTTTCACCTTGCCATTGCAGTAAAAACAATGAAGAAAGAAGAAATTATGACTCTCACCATAAAACTTGCATGCACCTAGGATAAGGATGTTGAGGAGGGGTTTTCCGCAATTCCACCAATTGCTACTATCACTATAAATCTGGAATTAGTTTAATTTAAAGCACTAACCTACAAGATTTCATGATCTTTGAGAAGAAGGGATATGCATGTCAGGAGGCTTGTCAATTTGTAGTAGATGAAGAATAAGTGATTGTTGGTCTTGACAAGGAAATGGAAACCATGAAGGTAGGGAAGGTGTTAATAAGACCAAGCGGTGTGAAGGTTGGTATAGCTTGGGTAGACGGTGTGATCCTGCAACACCAGAGAGCTACGCGGGAAAGTTAATGCCACAAACAATATGCACAGCACAAGCAGTGTTACCACGAGTTTGGCGGTGTTATCGAACAAGTTAATGTCACATAAGGAATGAGGAGTGGTGAGCAATCGGGTCAGGTAGGTAATGCACTGTGTAGGGGATACAATGGGAGCCACGATGGTATCATACTTAAAAACTGGGAGCGAATTTATGTAGCATATCACCAAAACCAAGATTTCTACAACATATGTACCACACAAAAAAAGCACCATGGATTGGGTAGCAATGTATGTGGTAGTATACATTATGGACTATGGCCCAAACATAGAAGTCAATGTTTAATAGAGTTGACGCATTTCAAGAACCAGTGTTGGTCGTAGATTTCCAACGATATTTTTTGGGCAAGGAGAAATCAAAGCTCTAATTCTATATCAATCAGATCGAAAGAGTGGGAGTTGTTGTTGTGTGAAGAAAAATAATGCAGATAATGAAGGAGTAGCACAAGCGGCTTAAGGAAAATTGAATAACAGCTCTAGAGAAGTGAGGGGCAATGACAACAAAAGGTTCAAAACAAAACCCAATGCAGAGAGTTGTTTATCTTTCCAGAAGCACATCAAGGCCCAACAGTAGCAACAAGGATCAGGAGAGAACCAAACGTAGGAATTGGATCGAACGCAAGAGGTATGGCCATCAACATATCACCAGAAGCAACATAAAATAATGTGAGAGGCTTGATACTGAGTGATGCCAAAGATCAAGTTGATTGTGGGAGCGCCAATATGAACGGTCGAATCTAACACGAATCTTTTTGAGAGATCAGTGGGACATCGTGCAACAAGAATAGTAATTGCAATTCTCACATGCAGGAAGGCGACAGGAAAGCAGAGTGCTCGAGAGCATTAGGTATGCATGGAACGTTATAGGTAATGAAGACCAGGCCAACACTATTCAAGCCAGCTCAGACCAGCTTCACATGCAATAACAACATGCCATTTTTTTGTTTTCTACCGAAGGCATAAACTATGAGGAAGAAGACTACACAGGCCACACATCATGGTTCTCAAACCATGTTAAATATATACATGGTAGACACATAAGATGAATGATAAGCCTGAGATTTCATCTATTATTGACAATGATGTACATGTATAGTACATGGTGTGACCCTTGGATTCATATTCGAAGTGGTCCCTTGGACTCCCTTTGGCTATTCAGCTTCCACTCCAACCCTTAGAGTATTAGGTTTCCAACATAAATATTAGAAAAAAACATTAGTGATGCTTTTAGTGAATCTTTAAAACTTAATAAAATAAATATACATTTTTTTTTTATTAAAAAAAGGTATTAAATAAATAGAAATTAAAAGAGGTTATCGCACTTACCTAGCATGGATCTTAAGAAAATTTTGGGGAAAATTTTAATTTATAAATCTAAAGAAAACATTACGATTTTTTTTGCCATGAACACCATATTGAACATTTCTATAGAGGATGCAATCTTTTTTCTAGAAGATATTGAGTTTGTAGTTATGTAACATGCAATTAGGAAATATAAGGACGTTGAATGTTACTTTGAATTTGACAATGAAGAAACACTTCACTAAATCCTAGATGAAAAGCCTTTTTGTACATATTATTAAAAGAGGAGATAAAATCATTCCCTCTCATTTTAGGACCATTATTATTAACCTCATTTTAGCCAAGCTATATGGAATTATCTTGGAAAAGAAAGATAATATTATAGCTAGAAAGTCATGAAAAAGAGTTAAGGGCCAAGGTAATTTTAGGTGACATCATTCCACTGTAAACCACCTTGTTCTCTTTAAGATTTTTTGTAGAGGAGTGCCACAATAATAGAATCAATCTCTTGAGTGGTTTCATTGAATTTAAAAAATATTTTGTATTCTTTCTAAGACAAATTTTTGTAAGGAGAACAATAAGGAGTGGATGGGAGTGATAGGAGTGAGCTGAAC
Source organism: Pinus taeda (assembly GCA_000404065.3). NCBI lineage: Eukaryota > Viridiplantae > Streptophyta > Pinopsida > Pinales > Pinaceae > Pinus > Pinus taeda. Next base: position 10,839 of record APFE030737984.1, on the reverse strand, counting down.
GAGGGTTTGGAACAGGGCATTAGTGCTAGTAACCATGGAGGGGCAAGGAAGGGGGGGAGTTCCAATCCCTCCTACAGTCCTGTAATTGCGAACAGTAGTAAGGAAGCTGGTTTGAATCAATTCAAGAAATCAATGGAGGGAGAAATGGAGAAGGTAAGCACAAGAAAGCTAGAAAACATCAAATCTCATGAACAAGAAGAGAATCATGAGGAAGTCAAAAGAGAGAAGAGAATATGAGACAATAGTCAGAGAGTTGAGCACAAGACTATGGCAGGACTCTATAAACCTGGGTCAGCCACTAAACCCAGGGTTGTTTTAAATGATCCGCCGCAACAGGTGCATAGGGATCATATGGCGACATACGCAGTTATATGCAAATTTATGGGAATATGGCCAATGGAGAATTATTTGCATGCATGGATAAGAAACCATTGTAAACCAAAGGGGGATATAAACCTTCGCCTTGGCTCCAAGGGATTCTTCATAGTTGTGTCCACAAACCTAGAGGAAAAAGATAGAGTGTTCGAAGGAGGACCATATTTCTATGCTATTGTAGGCCTCTACATGTGACCATCGGTGATGAATTTTGTTCGGAATGAGAAAAATTCACATCTGTACTGGTATGGATAAGACTCTACTCCCTACCTTTATATTATTGGCTTCCAGAATTATTAAAAGTCATAGGCAATAAATAAGGTCATTTTATAGAAATATTAGATGCGACTCTACGAGGAAAATACACCTCCTTCACCTGCATATGTGTCAAAATGGACCTATCGGGAGAAATTCTGGATGAAATCATTCTAGAAGTATATGATGAGGAATGGGTGTAGGAGGTGGACTATGAACATGTCCCATTCATATGTCGTAAATGTCATAAACACAGGCACCTCTTCAAAGACTGCCCACTAAACAAACTGGAGGACAATATGAAAAACAACACAGGCAAAGATTCTGTAGGCTTTACCATGGTGGGAGGCAAAGGGAAAGGACGAAGAAAAAATTAAAAGAAAACTAATGAGGATAAGCAACTAAGTCATAACAGTTTCAAAATTTTAGAAGAAGAAGGTGAGAATAATGGAATGAACCAGGAAATGGAGGATAATCCTGCAGAGAAGGAAAAAGATGCTAACATGGAGGATATACCTGAGAACAACAAACTAAAGGACAATTTTCCAAGCACTATGGAACTTGGCAGGGACCATGAGATGACCCCATGTGAAGTTGGTATGGAGGACCACGAACTATAGGAGATTCTTGAGAGGGCGAATCTCGATCTAGAAAATTTCCTGGAGTAGGGAACCACCAAAGGGGTTGATTCTCTACCGCAAGAGGAGTTTGACAGAGTGCAACAACTCTTCCTCTGAAGATCTCAAGAAAAGGGTTCTAGAGTCAAAAGGAACCATGATAGACAAGAAAATAGAGGGGTAAAACTGATGGAGGTAACATTTGGACACTCTTCCAAGAACCTAGGCAGGAAAAGAGGAAGGACGAGATAGAATGAGCTACTGACAGAGTGTGGGAAACTGATTATTAACTCAGGAAAGATGAAAGATCTTACCAGTTACTCATTTACAAACCTTTCATAATGAATCTCACAACCTGGAACATTAGAGGCCTAGGAAGTAAAATAAAAAAAATTAAATCTTAGCAATAGAATAAAAGAGTAAAAACCAGATATGGCGTTTATCCAGGAAACAAAATGTTCAATAGATAAAATCAGAGAGATACATAGAAAATGGTTCATTAAGTACGAGTATCTTGAAGATAAAGCAAACAACACAGTAGGAGGGATTCTCACTCTTTGGAATCCCTAAAAACTTGGAATCCTGGATGCTTTACCTTTTGATGGTGATCAAACCTTTGGGTGACAAGGAACTCTATATGATCACAAAGGTCTATTGTCACACGGAATGAGTCGAGGTTGCGGACAAGATCTACCTTCCTAGTATCTAAAGATATCTAGTGACAAGCAAGCCAATAAAAAACTATCTTTCTCTAAATATGCAAGTAAAACAAAGGCAAACAAGTGTTTTTAGGCCTACCTTGGGTCCAATGCAAGTTCGTGGAAGCCTCCCTCCCTTGCTCCAAATGAGCTTCCTTGAAGTGTAATTCTGCAAACAAAAACAAGCAAACCAAATTAAATAGCACCTGAAAAGCCAATATCATGAAGCATATTCATCATAATGATCAAGGAGATTATGAAACAAACCACATAAGACAATTTGTTGAGAAAAATGAATCTGATTGTATTAATTCAAATGAAGAAGAACTTTACAACCTGTGCCTTGATGCTGTACAAGCTCCTCCCAGGGTCTGACAAGAAGTCTCCTCTACTTTGAGAAGTTTCACTCACTTCCCAATGAAACCAAAAGGTATGTGATCTCTCCTCTCAAGTTTAACTAGGAAGTCCCAATTCCGTCAGCATTTACGCTCAAAATGTTCAGCTTCTAACCTCTCTAGCAACTGAGCCAATGCCTTAACTTATAGTGCAATGGAGGGAAGTTACTAGGTCCTCCTTCAAAGGGATAAAGCCCTCCTTCAAAGGGATAGCTCCTCCTATCAAGGGATTAGCTCCTTCTCTTTTGAGATGCCTGAACCACCTTGGAGCTAACAATCCACGTCAAAATTCTTCTAGAAACATCTAGAATTAACCCAAAAGTGTGTTTTTTAGGATAAGATTGCACCTTTTTTACTTTTACAGGGGTACACACCCAACCCTTTACAGACATAGCGTGCAGGTATGCAGGTATTATGAACAAAGGGTGCGGGTCCACAGGTAAAAGTAGGAGAAATTGCGGAACCAGAGTAATATTGATTTTCAATGTCTTTCTCTCTTTTGCAAAGCTTGACATGAAGAGCTAAGGTGTGAGACTTGCTTAGGAGGCTAGTATAACTGATGATAGACCCATATTGGCTGCAAATAATCATGGTGACGATATTTTTGTGTAACAGATTTCCCCCTAAAGTGCGAAGTCTGTAGTAGATGAGGATTTCATTTATCATTTAAGAAGAGTGAAGTACTTTATCATTTCGAGGATTATCTTGCAAAGAGCCCGGTTGGAACCTGTAAAAACATTCAAGTGCAAAATATATATATGAGATCATATCATCGCTGAGGTAGGCATTCCCATACTCAGATCAAAACTGACTAGGAAACTAAAAACTGACTAGAAAACTATCTACTGGTCTGATATAGGAATGATCTTGTAACACATCATAAGTATAGACACATGTAGACACAGTATGGATGCAACCATCTGTTTATGAATAGTCTACAACATAATGAATACAAAATTCCTCACAACTTGGATGGTGGAAGCTAGATCCAAGGTCTTCATTTCTACTCCTCGAAATAGTATGATTCTATCCATGTGAATAAATGTCTTGAAGTTGAACATGGTAGAAACCACTTGATTACCAGTCAATGATGTAAACTGTTAACAAGTGTGAGAGAAACCACCAATAATGACAATGGCTCTCAAAGTACTCAGTATAATCCATGAGATGTGATTAGATGTGTCGATGTTGAACATGTCATGGAATCCTTCAATCAAAGGTCAATGATGTAACCTGTCGTCAAAGACGAGAAACCTGCCATTGAGGCATGCAGATCCCAAGGTACTGGCGATTTCTAGACCATCTTTCTAGATAAAGAGCTGAAGTCAATAGAAAGCGATCCGTCGTAGGCAAGCCCATGACACAAAATCATAGATCAAGTTTGAAGAAATTTAATTGCAAGGACTGACTCAGGGATGGTCAAGATGGAATGAGAGATATTTTTGTAGATGAATGGCTGATTCGCACAGGCCTCTTGAACACATAACGACACAACAGATGGTTTTGTGACGATTGACCCAAAGTTAATACCCAGAAAACCGGTTGAAGACTTTGAATTTGGTTTGATCAACTGTTAGGTAAAGGATTTCCCAACCCAGGTGAATGAAAATGTCGTGTTCAAGAGTGGTTACAAAGTATGACAAGCAGGCTCATTTCTCTCTTTTCCCCCACAATTTCTGGAAAGCACCTCTTTATTTTTTACAATCTTGAGGACGATAACATATGCTTGATTATAAGCTCACCCTTCGAGTGGGTCCAACTTAGTTTAAATTCAAACCCTAAGAAGGAGTGGTCCGTTCCTGTTTGTAATTGAAGAGGTCCTTTACTGTCGAAATTTAACGAGTCCAGTATAGGAGAAACTCAACGTTTTTCATTTTTAGAGAGTATGAAAAAACTTAAGAAGACTCCAGGGTTGACTTTTTCATAAATTTGTGTCTCCCAACCCCGAAAAAGTATAAAATAATACTTGAGACAACCGCTTGATCTTTTACGACCAAGGAGTACTTTCGTAATTAGTGCCTCTGATCCGAAAAAGTAAAAAAGTGATCAATGACACGTCGTTTTATGACCAATATCGAATTTGAAATGACAAAAACGCGGCTATCTTTTCATGTTTTTAGGGTCATAAAAGGGTTGTAAGAGGACCGTCTTTTTAGTTCCGTTTTAACGAGCTTAAAAAGAAAAACTAGGCAATCTTTTCATGTTTTAGGAGTCAGAAAAGAGCTTAAAGATGACTCTAATGGTTTTTTGTTGAAAATGATTGATTTCGCCTGAAAATCCGTTATCCTGAACAAAAACTCAAACATTACTCGTACATGTTTAATAATAGGTTAAAATGTTGCAAAAAACAACTTTTTAAAGTGAAACATAAATAAATTTAGAATTTATTTACCCAAAAAACTTATAAAAAAGACTTTTTACCATTCGTTTTTACCATTTGAGATTTGGTTGAGAAAAAAGGGCTTTTGACCAGAAACTTCCCGCAAAGATTGCGGAAAATCTGTCCGTCGAAATCGAACATCGTCTCCTCCTGGTAATCCACATCATCCTACTCTTCATTTTTTTCTGTTTCAAATTGTTTTTGAGGGCTTAAATTGTGTTTTCAGGAGGTTTTTACGTTTAGAAATCCGCGTGGGGGGGCCCATAGGTTCACCACAGGGGACCTGCGTACCCCTAATTTTTTCAATGGGCAAAAAGTCAGGGGTACGCACCTGCCGTGAAGGCAAGGTGCAGACCCCACGCACTATCCCTAACAAGGGGGTGCGTACCCCGCACATAGGTTTACAAAAACCTAACTAACTCAAAAAATACCTAATGAAATCAATTTTGCATAATATAATTCACCTTTTTCCTTGATTGTAGGATATCCATCATGCTTGATTGGCGAGAACGGGAGCACGAGGATGTGGACCTTGCCATGATGAATCATCAACCTTCAATCGATGCATTGAAGGCATGTGGCTTGTACAAGTTCTGGGCCATACCTGGCATGAGGGCCCAGGTGGACTTTTTGCAGTGGCTAGTTGATAGATGGAGTATACAGGACCAGTGCTTCTTTATTGGTGGACACCAGGTCAAAATCGAGCTAGCTGACATATATTTCTTGACCGGTTTTCCCAAGAGGGGTGAACACTTGACTCTATTTGGGCCCAAGGCAGGTGGCCAATCTGTCGAGAGCCTCCGCCTAGAGTTTTGCAATGTCCAGAATCAGGACAAAGGGATAGATATCAAAACCATATCCCTTCCTGAACTCATGGTTATATCATTCACAGTTACCAGACTCTACGGCAGTGTAGCGCTACACGTTGACACCAGATCCCAGATGCGGATGGTAGTTGATTGCTTTCGAGGAACAATTTTCAACTGGTGTGATGCTATGTTGGCCAATGTGAAAGGCCAACTGACCAGGGCCAAAAACGAACAGCTAAAGACCTTTGGTTATGGGGCTATAGTTGTGAGTTTTGGCCTGGAGAGGGTTTCGATGCTGATCCCACAGCAACTTACTGTTGGAGTTGGGCTTCCTCGAGAGCCCAAACTGATGCGATGGGTTGGAGTTATGGCCCGTCATCCTCATGAGGGGACCGAGGTCGTTCGGTTCAAACCTGAGTATTTCCAATGGTTAGAAAACAAGGTTTTTGCTATTCAGGACTTCCCTTATACTGGGGTTGATTTTCATGGAGACCCAGACATGGCTCTTCCGCCAGGAGAGCAATGGGATGATACAGGTAAAATCATTTTCAACATTTTCCTAATTTTAATTTTTTGTTGTTTTTATATCGTCCCAAAACTGATAGTGAAAAGTTTCAAATGCAGATGTGGGCCCACGGCGACTAGCCACTCTCCAGCCTTACGAGAGGAAACAACCAGTTGCACTGGCTCCAACCCCAAAGGACGAACCAACAGAGACCTTAGCTGAGATGGAGAGCCATTTAGAGCCCTGACATGGGACATGCCCGAAACTAGTATAGATGACATCCCTTGTCGACTTCAGCGCTATGTGATTGGAGTCGCAGGACCTTTTAGGAGGTTCCTTTGTAAGGTGGCCCGTGCAGTGGTTTCGTATCGAGATCATCACCAGTGATGGGATGATCACCTATTGTAGTCACATATGACAATTTTTCTTTTTTGTACTTATCATTTTTGCCGATCATAAGGTGTTTTTCAACCTATGATCGAGGACGATGTATTATTTTGACACACTCCTATATATATGATATCGTTATTACCAGCTTGTCTTATTAAACATGTTATGGAATGTTTTTAAACTTACTTGTATGATTATTGCACATGTCTACTTAACATTTGAGAAGCAATTGCATCTGCTAATGTATTTAAAGATCTTGGAATATGCTAATATT